>JAPDVR010000025.1:32500-132500 GCA_026230005.1 Gila orcuttii
CAAAAGTGCGGTGAAAATGAGGAACCACAGAAGCGCGTTCTTCCAGCAGGGCCGTGGAGTGAGGCAGGGCTGGTGTGTGTGTGTTCTTCCAGCAGGGCCGTGGAGTGAGCCAGGGCTGGTGTGTGTGTGTTCTACCAGCAGGGCCGTGGAGTGTGGCAGGGCTGCAGTCTGAGTCCGACTCTATTCAACATCTACATCAATGATCTGGCATCAGCGCTGGAGAGATCTACTGTCCCCGGCCTCACTCTACAGCACACACAGGTCAGGGATCAGGGGTCAGAGGTCAGATGTCTGCTGTACGCGGATGATCTGGTCCTGCTGTCCCGCACACCTGAGGGCCTTCAGGAGAGCCGGTCCCTGCTGGAACAGTACTGTCACGACTGGGCCCTGACAGTCAATCTGGACAAAACCAGAGTCATGGTGTTCCAGAAGAAGGCCAGATCTCAGGGACACAAACACCAGTTCACGTATAAAGGCCAGGTCCTGCAGCACAGCACTAGCTATAGCTATCTCTGTGTGTGTGTGTGTGTGTGTGTGTGTGTGTGTGTGTGTGTGTGTGTGTGTGTGGCACAGCACTAGCTATAGCTGTCTGTGTGTGTCTGTGTGTGTCTGTGTGTGTCTGTGTGTGTCTGTGTGTGTCTGTGTGTGTCTGTGTGTGTGTCTGTGTGTGTGTCTGTGTGTGTGTCTGTGCAGCACAGCACTAGCTATAGCTATCTCTGTGTGTGTGTGTGTGTGTGTGTGTGTGTGTGTGTGTGGCACAGCACTAGCTATAGCTATCTGTGTGTGTCTGTGTGTGTGTCTGTGTGTGTGTGTGTCTGTGTGTGTGTCTGTGTGTGTGTCTGTGTGTGTGTCTGTGTGTGTGTCTGTGTGTGTGTCTGTGTGTGTGTCTGTCTGTGTGTGTGTCTGTCTGTGTGTGTGTCTGTGTGTGTGTCTGTGTGTGTGTGTGTGTCTGTGTGTCTGTGTGTGTCTGTGTGTGTGTCTGTGTGTGTGTCTGTGTGTGTGTCTGTGTGTGTGTCTGTGTGTGTGTCTGTGTGTGTGTCTGTGTGTGTGTCTGTGTGTGTGTCTGTGTGTGTGTCTGTGTGTGTGTCTGTGTGTGTGTCTGTGTGTGTCTGTGTGTGTCTGTCTGTGTGTGTGTGTGTCTGTCTGTGTGTGTGTCTGTCTGTGTGTGTGTCTGTCTGTGTGTGTGTCTGTCTGTGTGTGTGTGTCTGTGTGTGTGTGTCTGTGTGTGTGTGTCTGTGTGTGTGTCTGTGTGTGTGTCTGTGTGTGTGTCTGTGTGTGTGTCTGTGTGTGTGTCTGTGTGTGTGTCTGTGTGTGTGTCTGTGTGTGTGTCTGTGTGTGTGTCTGTGTGTGTGTCTGTGTGTGCAGCACAGCACTAGCTATAGCTATCTGGGCATCGACATCAGCGCTTCGGGACGCTTCGGTCTGGCTGTCAAAACACTCAGTGAAAAGGCTCGGAGGGCTTTTTATGCAATAAAGTCACGATGTGGCCACTTAAAATTACCCATTAAAACCTGGATAAAATTATATAATTCAATAATAAAACCAATTATTTTATATGGATGTGAAATTTGGGGACCAGTACTAAATTTAAAAAATTGGGATAAAACACCAGTAGAAAAATTACAATCGGAAATTGCCAAAAATATTTTAGGGGTTCACCGAAACACATCCACTGCCGCCTGCAGGGCTGAGCTAGTGTGTGTGAGTGTGTGAGTGTGTGAGTGTGTGAGTGTGTGCCTGCAGGGCTGAGCTAGGCTTGTACCCGCTGTACATCGAGATCCAGAAGAGATGTGTTCAGTTCTGGCATCACCTCCATCAGTCTGATCCAGAGTCAGTCCAATATAAAGCCCTCCTCACCAATGAACCCTCAGCAGAACCTCCTTCTCTACACACACTCGCTCTTCACCTCCTCCATCAGACTACACCCCCCGCTGACTACAGCCCCAAAACTATTGTTACAGAAATACACACATCTAAAAGACACCCATGATGAGTCACTAAAAGCTCATTTTGACCTCCAAAATAAACTCCAATGTTACTCGACCCTCAATAGAACCACTAAATTGGCCAGTTATCTATTTATTAAACATTTTAAAGAAAGACAAATCCTCTCCAAATACAGATTAAGTGACCATGATCTAGAGATAGAGAGAGGAAGACATAGACAAACATGGACAGAGAGAGAGCAGAGGATCTGTAGACACTGTGATCTACAGCACAAAGAGGATGAGGAACACTTTCTGCTCTTCTGTTCAAAATATACCAATATAAGAGCAACTTTTCTGCCCAGATTTGAAACCTTGATTCCGTCATTCTATGAACTGTGTGACACTGAAAAAATGTCCTTCTTACTCGGAGAAGATGTTAATACAGCTGCACTAGCGGCTAAATATGTGCTAGCTATTCACAACGCCAGAGACAGCTAATTCTCTGGAGTGACCCACTGTATTTATTCTGTATATATATTCATCTATTAAGATAGATTATTTTTATTTATCTATCGTTTGTTTGTTTGTTTGTTTGTTTGTATATATATATATATATATATATATATATATATATATGTTGATGCTTTGGCAACATTGTGTTACACAGTCATGCTAATAAAGCTAATTTGAAATTGAGAGTGTGTGAGTGAGTGAGTGTGTGTGTGTGAGTGAGAGAAAGAGAGAGTGAGAGAGTGAGTGAAAGAGAGAGAGTGAGAGAGTGAAAGAGAGAGAGTGAGAGAGAGCATGAGTGAAAGAGTGAGTGTGTACCTCTGGGTGTTGGGGGCCGCTCTTTGCTCCTCCACCTCCAGCTCCAGCTTCTCCCCACGAGCGGCAGCGTAACGGAGCAGGCCAGAGAGAGACTGCCGGTTCAGGCAGTCCTGCAGCCGCGGCCGTCCTCCGAGTCTCTGCTAGGACAGAGAAACAGAGATTACATCATGTGACACAGCAGAAGGGAATAAAAGCATGTGGTTAGTGAACGTCTGACTCTAGTTCTGTATTAAACGGCTGATGCGTCTCCTATATATAGAAACCATACGGGTCGCTACAGGTTTACTGCGGTGCGTCTCGTCTGTTTTACATGGAATAACAAATCGCGATTCTCAGAAATTAAAAACTTCACGATTCCTACATTTATTAGTACCGATACTTTTTTACAAAGAAGCTGCAGCTGTCATGTGACAAACACTACAGCGAATTTTTGTCCCGCCAAAGACTTATTTGATCGGTGAGTAATGTAACTTAGATGAACTGCTGCGCGTGACAGGGCGCATGTTTAACTGGAGAGGAGGAGAGAGAGGAGGAGAGAGAGGGGGAGAGAGAGGGGGAGAGAGAGAGAGGGGGAGAGAGAGAGAGGGGGAGAGAGAGAGAGGGGGAGAGAGGGAGAGAGGGAGAGAGAAAGGGATAGGGAGAGGGAGAGAGTGTTCCATGAGAGATGGTCACACTTGAGTTGAGCTCCAGATAAATTGCAAGAAAAATAAGATTTATTTGCCAACAAAGCTAAAGAAAATAGAGGATTCAACATACAACAAAACCTAGACAACATCTAAAAGATTTTGTTGAATCTGGACAGTTTTTTTTTTTTTTTTTTTTAACTGTCACACCTGAATCTGAGGAAAAGTTCAAGAGAAGCTGATCACAGGATAACCCTCTGCAGAAGAGGATATTCATGTTGGAAAGGATAACATCAAGCAACAAACAACAACAACTATAAGAAAACTTGCAGGAAAAGAGAGGTAAAGATAGGTAAAGATATTTTAAATAGACAGTGCTATTTATCTCTCTTTGGACTTTTGCCTCATTTCTGTTTAAAAGAACAGCACTGAAAAACATTTTTGAACATTTTGGACACAACTGGAATTGTAAAGAGATCAGTGAAAGTCATATTTTTCCCATTCTTGGCTTATTTATTCATTTTTGCTTATTTTATATACTCACTGAGAGATGAAAAACAAAACAAATCAAAACAGTGGCAGTTATTTCAGTTGATTGTTTACATTCCAAATCAACGATGGCCAGCGCATCATCTCGGCCCCGCCCCTTCATCTACCCTCATCTTGGCCCCGCCCCTTCATCTACCCTCATCTCGGCCCCGCCCCTTCATCTCCCCTCAGAAGAGCTCTGAGCACTCCAGGCTGATGCTCAGACACAAGCAGATGAAGGAGAGCCCTGACACACTGTTTGCTGAACTACAGGACCACAGTGCCATGAACAACCTGCTCTTCTACACCGAACACAGCCCTTTGTGGCACACTGCCTTCTGTCAACATCTCACCTTTATCAAGAAAAGAGGCATCTGTAAAGGCAGACAGATCCTAGCATTTGAAGATGCTGAAAAAAATGATGAAACAAGATTTGACCCTGAACTTGTATCAAAATGGCACTGTCATGATCCAGGGATCAGAGTCTGCTCTCAAGGTCTTCATCAAGGATTTTGATCTAATAAAAACACTGGCCCTGTCTGATGAAGCTGACAAAAATATGAACATTGATGCGTCCCCTGGAAAAGCAGTCCAAAAGATGACAGCGACTTCAGCAACTGCGATCCCATCTCCAATATCAAGAATGAAAGACAATTTTTCACTTCTGGAAGTAGAAGTAGTGGAGATAAAAGAGTTAATACTGTCCCACCTGAAATAAATCAACATGGAACAAGTGACAATCGACATAAAGAACTTAAAACAAGAAGTTGAATATCTGCAGAGACAACGAGAAGAAATGTCAACAGAACTTCAGCAAACTAAAGATGAACCGAGGGAAGTAAAATCAACTTTAGGAAGACAACTAATAGAGGTTAGAAAAGAAATGGAGGAGGAGCTCTCTGCCTTAAAGTCAGTTCTTCGCACCAAAGACGAACTCATCACTGACCTAAAAGAAAGACTCAGTTCTGTTTCAGCATCTACAGAGTCTTCTGCTAAACCCTTGATCCGTCCAGAGATGCTCATGGAGAATCCTCGACCTGAACAGCTACCAGTGGAAGAGCCTCACTGCTCGACTGATCCAGCTTCCCAGATCCACAGCTCCGCTGCACAGGACCCGGGAGAGACACACGCTCTTATCCTGACTGACTCCAATGGGAAATATGTCAGTGAGAAACTCCTATTATCTCCTAAGAAAATCTGGTGTCCAAACACAAGAAGTGCTTTTCAGATCCTGTCGGAGAGCAAACACGAAAACTACAAGCACATAATTCACACAGGGACAAATGACTTAAGGGCCATGAAGGGCCGTGTGGCTCCTGTGATGAGAGAGGTGGCGATCAGAGCCACACAGCGTTTCCCACAGGCCAGAATAACTCTGTCCACACTGCTGCCACGCACCGATGTGCCGTTTCACGTGATCCACGGGAATAATGTGGAACTCTCCAGAAGCTGCGCACTCATTCCTAATGTTCATCTCGCCCATCACAAAGACATACAGCCTCATCATATGTATGACCACGTACATCTCAACAAGCAAGGAGTGAAAGTCTTCGCCAGAGTGCTGAAAAGCACAGCCCTTGTAAACGCAGCAAGAAACAGAAACTTCGATAACAAGAGAAGCTCTCAACCACCAAGAAGCCCTCGTCCTCCATCACAACACAGGAGCTACACAACACAGAGAAGCCCTCGTCCTCCGGCAGAGCCCAGACCGGCCCCCGGACCTCCATCGCAACACAGGAGCTACACAACACAGAGAAGCCCTCGTCCTCCGGCAGAGCCCAGACCGGCCCCCGGACCTCCATCGCAACACAGGAGCTACACAACACAGAGAAGCCCTCGTCCTCCAGCAGAGCCCAGACCGGCCCCTGGACCTCCATCGCAACACAGGAGCTACACAACACAGAGAAGCCCTCGTCCTCCAGCAGAGCCCAGACCGGCCCCCGGACCTCCATCGCAACACAGGAGCTACACAACACAGAGAAGCCCTCGTCCTCCAGCAGAGCCCAGACCGGCCCCCGGACCTCCATCACAACACAGGAGCTACACAACACAGAGAAGCCCTCGTCCTCCAGCAGAGCCCAGACCGGCCCCCGGACCTCCATCGCAACACAGGAGCTACGCAGCGGCCGCTCAACAACCCCAGAACCCTGCAGCCGCTGAACTCAACCAGATAAGGCATCTGCTGAACATCATCTGCTCCAGACTGAGGACATAACCTGCATAGCACACACACGCATACACACACACATTATAGAAGAACCTACTCATGAAATCTTTTAAAATCAGTTGTTGGAATATACAAGGTCTGCACTCTTCTACGTTTGGTAATAAGACTGCAGACCAAGACTTACTCAGCAGTGTAACTGATATGGACATCTGTATCTTTCATGAGACGTGGTGTCGTAGTAATGAATCTTTACAGTGTCCAATAGGATACAAGGAAATTATAGTTCCTTCATCAAAAAATTCTAAAATAAAATGTGGCCGAGACTCAGGTGGAATACTTATATGGCACAAAGACAATTTAAAACATTCGATTAAAATTGCTGAAAGTGGAAAATCTTCTATTTGGCTTGAAGTGAAATCCATCATTTCACAGTCCAATCTTTACCTCTGTGCCATCTATATCCCAACTCACGACTCTCCCTATTACGAAGAGGACAGCTTTCCAACATTACAGGCTGACATCTTACACTTTCAGTCCAGAGGAAATGTCCTCGTCTGTGGAGACTTAAACGCCAGAACAGGGCGAGAAATTGATTATGTAAATATTGTAGATAATGACCACATCCTCAATGACACCACGTTTCATTCCTCATTGAATATCACACAGAGAAACAGCTACGACAATTCAGTAAACATTAATGGAAAACAAATGTTAAAACTATGTAAAGATTTAGGTCTCTACATCATCAATCGCAGGACTCGTGGAGATACATTAGGTAGATTCACTTACTGCTCCAGATGAGGAACCAGTGTGGTTGATTATTCAATAACAGATATTGACCCAAGCTTTATTAATGCCTTCACAGTCAGACCTCAGCTCCCGATCTCCGATCACTGCCAAACTGTGCTTTATCTGAAACCCCCGTGTGAAATAACTAAAACTTCTCCACTTGATTCTTAAAAACTGTTTCCTTTGAAACCCAAACTTAAATGGAGTCAATCCAACTCGGATCAATTCAAAGAAAATATGAACAGTCCTACAATATTAAAAATGCTGGATGAATTTATGTCCACTGATTTGACTTTAGATATGAATGGAATAAATTTAGCAACAAAAAACTTAAATTACATATGCAAAACATTGATAACTCTCTAACATTAAACAGCAAAGCAAACATAAAACAGATCAACAGAGAATAAGAAAGGATGTGTGGTTCGATGATGAATGTGCAGGTCTCAGGAAAGAGCTGAGGAGACTCTCTAACAAAAAGCACAAAGACCCGTCCAGCCAGACATTACGGCTTTCTTATTCAGACTGTCTGCAAAATTACAAAAGACTTTTGTGGAACAAAAGAGAAAACTATTTTAAATCCAAAATTGATGAAATTGATAATTCGGTAGATCAAAACACTTTCTGGAATCTTTATAAAAAACTCGAAAAACCCAAATTAGAGATGACTCCAGAATGGCACAATTTGGAAATCTTACTCTGAGGTTGGTTAAGGTCCGCTGGTGCAATTTTTCGATACAAATTTTCAGAGTAAAATACAGAAGACTTGGAGAAAACAATTAAAAATTCAATATCAGATATCAAATTCAATATAAAATATCAAAATCCATTAGATAGCTATAGCTATCTGGGCATCGACATCAGCGCTTCGGGACGCTTCGGTCTGGCTGTCAAAACACTCAGTGAAAAGGCTCGGAGGGCTTTTTATGCAATAAAATCACGATGTGGCCACTTAAAATTACCCATTAAAACCTGGATAAAATTATATAATTCAATAAAACCAATTATTTTATATGGATGTGAAATTTGGGGACCAGCACTAAATTAAAAAAATTGGGAGAAAACACCAGTAGAAAAATTACAATTGCCAAAAATATTTTAGGGGTTCACCGAAACACATCCACTGCCGCCTGCAGGGCTGAGCTAGTGTGTGTGAGTGTGTGAGTGTGTGAGTGTGTGCCTGCAGGGCTGAGCTAGTGTGTGTGAGTGTGTGAGTGTGTGAGTGTGTGAGTGTGTGAGTGTGTGAGTGTGTGAGTGTGTGCCTGCAGGGCTGAGCTAGGCTTGTACCCGCTGTACATCGAGATCCAGAAGAGATGTGTTCAGTTCTGGCATCACCTCCATCAGTCTGATCCAGAGTCAGTCCAATATAAAGCCCTCCTCACCAATGAACCCTCAGCAGAACCTCCTTCTCTACACACACTCGCTCTTCACCTCCTCCATCAGACTACACCCCCCGCTGACTACAGCCCCAAAACTATTGTTAAAGAAATACACACACATCTAAAAGACACCCATGATGAGTCACTAAAAGCTCATTTTGACCTCCAAAATAAACTCCAATGTTACTCGACCCTCAACAGAACCACTAAATTGGCCAGTTATCTATTTATTAAACATTTTAAAGAAAGACAAATCCTCTCCAAATACAGATTAAGTGACCATGATCTAGAGATAGAGAGAGGAAGACATAGACAAACATGGACAGAGAGAGAGCAGAGGATCTGTAGACACTGTGATCTACAGCACAAAGAGGATGAGGAACACTTTCTGCTCTTCTGTTCAAAATATACCAATATAAGAGCAACTTTTCTGCCCAGATTTGAAACCTTGATTCCGTCATTCTATGAACTGTGTGACACTGAAAAAATGTCCTTCTTACTCGGAGAAGATGTTAATACAGCTGCACTAGCGGCTAAATATGTGCTAGCTATTCACAACGCCAGAGACAGCTAATTCTCTAGAGTGACCCACTGTATCCATTTATTTATTAAGATTTATTTACAATGATACACATGACATGATTTATACTTATGTTTTACTTGTTTGTTTTATTATTTATATATAATATGTTGATGCTTTGGCAACATTGTGTTACACAGTCATGCTAATAAAGCTAATTTGAAATTGACAGAGAGAGAGAGTGAGAGAACCGATTAGTTTTAATGAATGGTTTAAACAACTGATCTTTCCAACACTGAACTCACGAGACGTCCGAATCGGTGTGTAACAAATCGGTAACACTTTACAATAAGGTTTCATTTATTACATAAAAATACAGTTTGCTTACTCAAGTGTAAGCTTTAAAAAGAATAAAACCACTTGTTTTTCCCACCCGAAAAAGCATGAGACTACTTTTTTCCACACAGTGCTGTCAGGAATCGATAAGAGAATCGTTAAAGAATCGGATCGATAAGCAGAATCGTCAGTGGCATTGATATTGATAAAATCTTATCAGTTCCCGGTAACTCTTATGCTTCTTATAAAAAATAAATTAGAGCAATGACATTCAAGGTAAAAAAATAATAAATTTAGCACCATTATCTCAGTTATCATATTTCATATTTTGTTCAAATGTTTAACATATCTGCTGTTCATATGTTCATTTATTAGTGTGTTGTATGATTAGAATGTTGTGCCGGTTTTAAAATAAAGCACAGCAATGATATTTGAGAGGGTTTCTCCCTTTTCAGGAAAAGCATCGAAATCGCAATTCTTGACTTGGTATCGGTATCGAAACAATTTTGGTATCGTGACAACACTACTGTGAACTAAAGCCTCATGCTTTTCACTAGCTGTCAGTGTCAATCATCTTTCACGGAGACTAGATTACAATAACTGGTGACGGTTCACTAATGAATAAAACATCATCTGAAGGGGACCGTTGACAACTATCGTCACACTGTTTCTGTGGTGTCGGTCGTTCTCTCACTCTCTCCGGCAGCGGCCCTCTTCTCCTCAGCTCCTCCAGAGCGTTTCGGCCCGCTGCCTCCCTCGCCGCCCTCTTACTGGTCCCGGACCCCTCCGGGAACTCCTCCTGACCCAGGCGCACCCGGACCGTGAACCTAACAGAGAGAAAGAGGAAGGAGAATATAATCTTTATTCCATGTGCACAACATGGACATGAACAAAGCCCATGTACCCATCTACAAAACACAGCTCAGTGTGTGATCAGTCCTGACACGCTTGTATGTAAATGCTTCTTCTTCTGTCACCGAAATAAGAGCGCACAGTTTATCTGTCAATCAGGTGCGCATGGAAGTTGTGTTCATTACTATAGCAACAGTCGGCTGTCGACCACTGATCTGTGCTCTCGACGCGCTTTCTTTCAGAATTAAAGTATACTGTACTGATATACTGTACCATAACACTGAATATTCAGCAATATTACTAGTCTGACTGCACTGACACTATTGGATGAGAGCTGAACGGGATGACATCACTGTTCTCTGAAGAACTGCTTTATAGATTAAATGAACTCATTTAATAATTGTTGATAATTCCCAGCTCTGGCTTCTCTTGTGTTATCGTGTCCCTGGCTCCTCAGTGTTTTACAAGGCTTCTTTATTTCTGTGTGTTGACCCTCGATTGGTCGGCACCCTTTGGGTTTTATTGGCCAGGCTGTGTTCTCTTGATGTCTTTATTGGCATCTCTGGTAATAATACTCTTGACTGACTCTCATCTCCGCCTGCATATGAGCCCCTTTTGATTGCATTTCGTAATGATCCCAGTTTATGGCCGATATCCCCTTTATACTAGTAATGGTGAATTAGTGCTCAGTGTCATCAGATCAGTGCTCTCTTCATTGAATCCTCTGGAGATGAAAAGCTCCACAGTATTCATGTTGAGATTGAAAACTCATGTTTTGAACTCATGTTGAGAACTGTCTGATTGCAGGTTGAACTGTTCCATTGGTGTTCCATAGGCCTGTGTCTACTGAATCAGTGTCACGGCCTATACTCGCTGCCACCATTAATGTTGACCAGAGAACAAAAGAAAATCACTCACTGAACTTAATATGTATATATTAATGCATACATAATGAGCTTAACATTGTATTTGCCTGTTGTTTGGCACTGACCGCTCTAACAGTAACATGAGTGGGTTTCGTAATATCGTTAAACTTTTTTCTGGATTTCTTGATCTTTATATGATTTTTTTTTTTTTATTCGTATGCTATTCGTTTTTATAAAATTTTGTTCTGCATATGAAAATATTGTTGTCTGAGGAGCTCGGAAAGAAAATAGACAAGCACGGTAAAGGCTACAAGACCATCTACAATCATCAGCTCTATGTTCACAGACGGAAAAAAAAAAATCAAGCTTTCAAAGAAAAGAACAGCATACCTACAGTGAACATGGAGGAGGCTGGTTGTGTTTTGGGGCTGCTCTGCTGCGTCTGGCACAGGCTGCCCTGAATCTGTGCAGGGCACAATGAAATCTCAAGACTATCAAGGCTTTCTGGAGCGAAACGTCCCGCCCAGTGACAGAAAGCTCAGTCTCAGGTCATGGGTTCTCCAACAGGATAATCACACAAAACACACAGCTAAAGTCTGTCCATAAGACTAGATAAGAACAAAACATTGGACTATTCTGAATTGGCCTTCTATGAGTCCGGATCTGAATCTTATCGATCATCTATGGAAAGAGCTGAAACTCGAGAAGGCTCCCATCAAACCTGAGACAGCTGGAGCAGTTCGCTCAGGAAGAGTGGGCCGAACTACCTGTGAACAGGTGCAGACGTCTCGTTGAGAGCTACAGAAAACGCTTGATTGCAGTGATTGCCTCTAAAAGTTGTGCTTAGGCCTGTCACTTTTTTGAAAAAATCCTGTTTGATTTTTGAGACATAAGTGTTCATTGAATCGATTGTAAAATCGTTTACATTTTCAACACCAAATATAGGCAAATCCACGGACAACTAACAGGCATTAGGATGAACGTAAAGAGGGCCGTGTTTACCCACTTTAACTGTAAAAGTCCAGCAGGAGGGTCTAAAACAGTCAGTCGATGCCACAACATTGAAGCAGCCAAGTTGTTTATCACTAAAACTCTGCCTCTACATGATAACTGTGGCTGAATCCAATTCAATCTCTTCAATCGTCCCAATATCTTTTCAACCACTCCATCCCAATTCTTTGTCATGTACTGTTGAGTGCCAAAAAAGATTCCGAGGATCTTCAATCCCTCGGTGTTCCAGTGGCACTGTTGTGGAAGATGAGGAGGAGCTTCTTCCTGCCACTGACCACACAGTAATGCTTCCGTTTTATTCCAGATTACCTTCGCTGAAGATGCTTTCTGAAACCAGTCCAGACACTTGCTCAATTGGAAAATGTCTTCTTGAGATCTTATGACTGTAACGTCGTCAGCATAGGCAATAAGCCTTACTACAGTGGTTTCCGATATATTGGGATTGAGAACTGAAATACCTTGTAGCTTTTCTCTTAGAACTCTCAATAAAGGTTCGATGGATATTGCATATAAGAGTCCCGAGAGACTGCATCCTTGTCTTACACCTCTGCGCACAGGAAAAGTTCTTGTTAATGTTACGTTTATCTTCAGCATACTAAAAACATCTGTATAAAGTATCTTGATCCATAAGATGAACTGTTCTCCAAATCCAAAAGCTGATAAGGCATTAAAAAGGTATTCATGGTCGACTCTGTCGAACGCCTTTTCCTGGTCAAGTGATAAAAGTCCCACATCAAGTCCATAAATCTCAGTAAAGTGCAACAAATCTCGCACAAGAAAAAGGTTATCAAAAATAGAACGTCTTGGAATACAATAAGACTGGTCTTCATAAATTATTGAAGCCATAACATTTTTGAAGCGGTTTGTTAATGCCTTTGAAAGTATTTTATAATCTATCCCCAAAAGGGAGATAGGGCGCCAGTTCTTTAAAAGTCCTAAATCTCCTTTCTTTGGCAACAACGTTATTATTGCTCTTCTGCAACTGAGAGGAAGAATTTTTGATTTTCCACATTCAAGAAACAGAGTGCAGATCTGGTCCAATCAATGACCACAAAACCTTGTAGAACTCGGAAGTCATTCCATCCAGTCCTGGAGAGCGTCCCACAGACTGCTGTTTACAGCCTCGCTCAACTCTTCAAGGGAAAGTGGCTTTTCTAATTGCGTCTTCTCATCTTCGTTCAATTTCGGAGTTCCAGTAAGAAAAAAATCTGTTACTTTCGAATCACAAGGTTAAGCACTATACAGTTCTTCATAAAAGGACAAAACTTGTGAAATAATTTCTCTCTTATCTGTTGTCTCTCTTCCATCGGACAATTTCAGATGACTAATTGACTTCATTCTTTTTTGCTGTGGAGAAAAGGATTAGAGAAAAGATGTTGAAGAGTCCATGTTATTAAGCTGAGTAAATCTTTTTTGTGCAATTGTTCCTTGATCTCTTTCTTCATTCAAATTCTTCAGGAGAAAATTATATTGTTCAAGCAAATCCGCACTTGTTCCACCGCTTTCACTTATGGAGCTGTTCAATCTCATAATTTCTAGTTCCAACTGTTCGATTTTCTTCTGAATTTCTTTTGTATTATTTTTTACATACTGTTGGCAAAAAGACTGAATATGGATTTTCTCAATGTCCCACCACTGGCTTAGGGATTTAAACTCTGTCTTTCTCTCCAAGCTCTCCAAAAAAAAGCAAATAGATATACAAACGTGCGATCTCGCAACAAAGTATTATTAAAATGCCAATAAGATTTAAAGGTATTACTCAATGTTGTAACTATAACAGAGATATAGAAATGGTCAGAAATTGGAGTAGGAACAATCTTACTATCAAAAATCTTTCCTCTTCGACATTTCTGAACATATATTCGATCTAATCTAGCGCCCGATATTATGTTGGAATTCACTTTCAACCACGTGTACTGCCTACTTTTGGGGAAAGATTCTCTCCACACATCTACCAGGGAATAAAAAGTTACTACTTTCTTAAGAGCTTCAGCGGAATTAGGATGTGGTTCGTCATGATCATCTGCGTACATCAGGTGGTTTAACAGAGTGTTCCCTATTACACATCCCGTCTTACATATCCCCAACTGCTTTGAGAGGTTATCCATATATAAGTTAAACAGTGCCGGAGACAAAAGCCCCCCCTGCCGTACTCCATTCCTTACACTGAATGGTGACGATAAGCTATTTCCCCATTTAACCTGCATGCTTTGTTTTGCATACCAGTAAGCCAGTATACGTATGATGCATCCCGGCACACCCCTAAGCATAAGTTTAGTAAAAAGCTTCTGATGATTTACTCTATCAAATGCCTTGGACGCATCAATAAACATTGTAGAGCCCTGCCTTCTATAGGATTCAACAGCTTCTTTCAATGCATAGATACATAGATCAGTACTGTGTTGAGACTTAAAGCCAAATTGATTTTCCGTGGTGTAAATGAGCCCACTGAGTCTATCTAGTATCATCTTTTCTAACACCTTTGAAAGAATGCTAGCTAGAGCGATGGGTCTATAGTTATCCATACTCCCTATTTTCCCCGCCTTGTTCTTAATGACGGGCACTAATGTGACGGTCATCATGGTGTCTGGCAGTACACCATGAGTCATCAGCCCTGTCAAGCAAATAGATAGAAGGGCTGCCACTCTGGGGCTGGCTAACTTGAGGTGCTCCGCAGTGATGTTATCTTTGCCACTAGCTTTGTTATCAGCTAATTGCTCTATAGCATTATAAACCTCATTGGGAGTAAAGTGGATTACATCCTCCTTTAACTCCCCCACACAATAGGGCTTACTTTTAATGCAATTAAACAGAGTTGCATAGTGCTGCCTCCACAGCTCTGCTATATTTTCTGCACCAGATACCCCTTCAATATGGCAACGCAATATTGTCTTGGCCCTATTTGTAACTTTCACCTCCTTCCAGAACTCTGCGACATTGTTGCCAATTAAGTTTCCAGCCATAGAGTGAGCTCTTAAGGCTTCCTCATGCTTTCCAACAAAGCGCACTGCATATTTATATCTAGCCCTGGTTAGTTTTTTATGTTCTAACTCTGGCCCCTGTCTGGGTTTACCAGCTATAACCCAAGACCTATGAGCCATCTTAGCAGCTTCATGGTGGTCAACTACATACTTATTCCAGCCAGGTTTGATATTCTTCACCTTTCTGGGGTGTGTGCGTAGAAGACGACTAGCATCATCTATAGCCCTCACTATACCATTGTACATTTCATATAGGTCATTACAATGAGTGTCATCATCACAATTAATATTTGAACATAAAATAGCACCCATGGGTAGCTGTACTTCCCTTAGAAGAGCATCCGACCTCCCACAATAGTACAATACATCCTCTCTATTTAGTTTATCCCAATCCACTTTGACCATATTGGCACCATCTTCTGTCAAACTACTGCAGTCAGGTAAGTTATCAACATTTATAATCATAGAGACAGGTAAGTGATCAGTTGTAGTCAAGTCATACAGAATTTCAACTTTTTCCAGACTTTCATGAGCATCGGCTGTACAGATTACATGATCCAGCCAAGATGTCGTGTTCCATGCTTCACTAACGTAAGTATAACTACCGGCAGGTAGGAAATTCATACTGGAAAGAACCAGTTTACTATCCTGACAAAACTGTAACAGGTGCTGACCAAAGAGAGATTTATCATCAGAAATGTCTGCATTCAAATCACCCATCACAAATATATTTGCATATGTACACTCCTTAATATAAGAGTTCAAAAAGGCCAATCTATTCATATATTCATCTTCATTTTTATAGCAGTTATATGGGGTATAAACATTTAAAATAATAAAAACATTCATTGAATGCACAACTTTAATTGCAATGCACCAGTCCACCTCTAATCTGATAATACTGATCATTGGATCATATTTCTTACGCCACAAAATGGCCACACCTCCAGGTATTCTACCACGCACCAATTTGGTGCTTAAATCCGTTGTGGATTCTCCTGCTCCATGAAAATCACTGTGGACAGAATTGAGTTTATCAAGATCCTGTTTGGCTAAAAAGGTCTCTTGCAGGCAGATAATGTCTGTGGTCTCCAGTAACTGATCAACCACAATCCGATGTGCTCTATCTCCAGCACTCTGTCCTAGGCGCAAGCCTCGTGAATTGTATGACACCACTCTGATCCCCATCACTGTTTCTAGTACTAGACATCAGGTCCCCCAGATCCCATTCCAGGCACGTTCAACCCTGATATTGGCACAGCTATAGATTTAGATTTGCGTGCCTCATAGAATCGGCGCACGAAAGTGCCTTCCGGCCATTTACTTTAACCAAGTATATTGTCTAACCCCAGGAAAAGCCTCCCTCCATAAATCCACAAAGTCATGATAATCAATCAGGTTTTTCAAAATTCCAGCAGATAATGTATGGGGTTCATCATGATTCCTATCTAAAGATGGATTTATTGTACAATTAAAATCCCCCCCTATTACAACAACATTATCTTGAGGACACTGCAACAAAGCATCAGAAAGTTTTCCAAAGAAAAGAACACGCTCCTGACCAACACTTGGTGCATAAACATTAAAGAAAGTATAATCAATTTCACCAAGAGTAATATCTACTCGCAAAATTCTACCGGGCATAATTTCTAGCATTACTGGTTGGTTACCAATACGAGACGAAAAGAGCATGGCAACACCTGCACTTAGATTTGTTCCATGACTCAAAGTATTGCCCTTCCAATCTCTAACCCAGTGTGCCTGATTTTGTAAGTCTGTATGGGTTTCTTGAAGCAAGATTATATCAGCTTTTTTTAAAGATTAAATAATCAAATAAAGCAGCTCTCTTTGCTGTGCCCCGGCAACCATTAATATTAAATGTCCCGATGTTTAAGAATGTCATGTGGTAAATTAAAAAGGGGCAACAAAAACCCAGAAAGATAAATGCATGGGGAATCATGACTATATATTATTATTTCTTATGACAGATCTTCAATTTTTGCTTAACAGCACTCATGTGTTTCTTAAGTCTGTAACGTTTGGGCTGGTCAATTTCCTCAAGTGTAGCTTTTCTCATAGCCATAGAAACAGATTCAACAAAAAGTTGTAAATCAGGAAAAAAAAGTCTCTAGTTTAGGTCTTCGATGGTTGAATGTGGCATCAAGGAAATTAGTAATCTGCTGAACAGAATAATAAGACTTCAGTTTAAAACTGGAGGCTTTCCCTTCAGAATTTCCTTGAGAATTCATCTCAGTCACACCCGTTTCATCCGATGTGGCACTGTCAGCACTATCATAATCAATCGACTGAGATTCACCTTGTTCTAGCGGTGAGTCTATGATATTCTGTGACAAATTTCCAACCAACATTTGAGTCTCCCTCGCAAACTTAATCTGTCCATCAGAATCATCCAATTCTTTTTTTACCGCAGTCACTATTACAGAGTCATTTCCAACTCTATCATTCAAATGTGCATCTGTATCAACAGAATGTTCATTTGTACTCGCATTGCTTAGTGACTCAAGTACAATTTGATGTTCTCTATCACCAGACAGAGTCATCGTTTCAACTTGCTCTTCATTTTTTCCCCTGATGTTCTCACCCACACTATGGTTTTCTGTAGCTGGAGTTACTTGCTGTACATTAACATTAGCAGGTTCATCCTCATTTTCAACTACACTCACAGCCTCAACAGTCAATGGGCATGCCTGCTTTATATGTCCATATCTGCCACACTTGAAACATTTCATCGATTCTGTGCTAATAAATACTGTGTAATCCTTGCTTTGTAAAGTCATCTTTGCAGAGACATTGCAAAGATTGACAATCTGCATTCAACACCATGTGTGTTTGGCGCCTAAAAGACATTATGTGTTTCATCTCAGGGTTTTTTAGGCCAAGAGGAATCATCTTTATAGGTCCCACTAATTTACCGTAGCGAACAAGTAAGCGCTCTAATGAGTCGTTAGGAATGAACGGGGGTACGTTAGATAACATCACTTTCTTTGCCAGATTAGATAGCGGTAAAACTTATAAGAAAACATCCCTTACAGACAAACCACGCTCAACCAAACCGTCTACCATCGACTCCTCTTTAAGAAAAACAACAATGGCTTTATTCATTCTAGATGCCGATAAGATATTACGAGCACCCAACTCATCTCCAATAGCATTTAAAACATCTTCAACTGTGATTGATTCGTCCGGCATGCATTTGCATCCATGCCGTGCAGTTTAAAATGAAAAACCATCTGAATGTGTCCCCATTTCAGCAGCACTTGACACGAAAAGTTCAAATTACACCCTCAAAGCGATAAAACCGCAAGAAAAAAAAGGAGATGTAAGGAAAACTTACAGAAAAAAACACCGTCAGCATTCACTCAGACGCTCACACACCTCTCGCAATCACTCATCCACGCATACGAAAATGAGAGAGACAGAGAGAGTCAGAGAGAGTCAGAGAGAGTCAGAGAGAGTCAGAGAGAGTCAGAGAGAGTCAGAGAGAGTCAGAGAGAGACAGAGAGAGACAGAGAGAGACAGAGAGAGATTTGATTTTTGAAAAAAACTTTATTTATTTTTTTTTACAAATTTTCATCTCTCCACAAAAAACTTGACCAACAATAGCTAAAACATTCAACACATTACACAAAGGATATTAATACCTAATGCAATTACAAAGAAAAAAACAAATCACCTTCACAAACTGTACACAAACCACCATAGCTGCACCATATTGATTCAAAAGTCGAAAGGTCTCTCATAGTTTTATAAAACCGAAAATCAATCAAAACTCTAGATTTTATCGAAGATAAAAAACATACATTCACATCATCGCTACCCTTTTGTTCCACTCTGTTTTTCCTGCTGATATAAATAGCCATTTTTGCTTGCCCTAAAATAAAATTCAACAATTGACAAATGAAGCGTTTTTTCTGAAAGTACTTAAAACCCAGAATGAAAGTCTCAATACAAAAAGTTTCATCAAACCTACAAAACAATTCTTTTAATGTCATAAACAAAGGTTCTAATCTCAAACAATGCATAAAAGCATGAAAAACAGTCTCCCTTTGAAGACAAAAAGGGCAAGCAGAATTAACTTCTGGACTCAACACCGAAATAAAAGAATTGACAGCAATGGCACCATGGAGAATTCTCCATTGTAAATCACCAAACCTTTTTGACAATGGTGGCTTATATAATGATCTCCATTCAGGTTTTACATCATTTCTTAGTTTAAAAACAGAACGCCATGGTGTATCGGTTCTTTTTTCTAACATTTTCTTGTTAAAAACCAAAACACAGGCTCTATACAGTTTTTTACCTTCGCTTGACATGAAATCTAAAAACAAAGATTCACCTGATTTCAACAAAAAAAACTATACCCTCTTCAAGATTGGGTTGAATAATCAAACATGGAAAGGGATCCTCAACATCACGAGTACAAACCCCCGTAAAAAAGTCTCTTAACAAATGTTCTTCATCAACTGTAAAACATGATTTAAGTTTGACAAAAAAACGTGTTAACAAACGAACAGATTTGATTCCTAAATATTTGGATGCAACGTCCACATTCTCAAAATGAGGCCCAGTTAGATTCAACAAATGTCCCAAAGTAAAAACCTTGGATTTCAAAAATATGGTGCTGAACCCCGGCAATTAGCAGTGAGTAGCAATGTCCAGACGGGCCCCAAGTATCAGTGGTTCCTGCAAAAGCCAGTGGATAGAAAAAAAGTTCTCAGTCTTGTGAACACGAAAGAAGCTCCACACTTTAAAAATATTTTGATAGAAAGCAGGCAGTTCCGATAGATCCAATTTGGTTGGATCCATTAAAAAAAGGGATTTATCCAGTCCGAAACCCCCAATAGTGTGCAAAATGGTACAACTCGCAGCACGCCAGCTAAAATCTGTAGAACCATCTAGTAATCTTTTTAAAAACTGTAAACGAAAGGCAGCCATTCTACTTTGTAAGTGAATCAAACCTTGCCCACCTTCATCTTTGGGGAGGTATAAAACACTCTGAGGGACCCAGTGCAGTTTATCCCAAAAAAAGTTAACAAGAGCAGCTTGAACTTCTGCTAAAAACTGTGGTGAAGGGTCTACACATGCCAATCTATGCCAAAGTGAAGATGCCACTAAATTGTTGACAATGAGAGTTCGCCCCCTATAGGACATATTTGGTAATAACCATTTCCACTTATCCAAGCGTCCCTTAACTTTTTCCATCAGCCCCTCCCAATTTTTTTGTAACACATTGTCATCCCCTAGATAAACTCCTAAATATTTTATACCCCCACTCCCCCAACACAACCCCTCAGGAAGGCAAGGTTTACCATCAGACCATTGTCCCAACAATAAAGCATCACTCTTTTTCCAATTAACCTTTGCAGAAGACAACAGTCTAAATTCTTCAATTAAATTAAGTAAAATCTGCACATCACTTTGTTTGTTAATCACCACTACAATATCATCGGCATAGGCTGACAAACAAATCTTATCATTACAAACTGGTAAAAACAAACCACTTAATTGACCTCTTATTTGTTGAAGCAAAGGCTCAATGGCCAAGGAATGCAACCTTGTCTGATACCCCTAAGAACCTGAAAAGGAGCACATAAGCCACCATTTATTTTTAGGATACTCTCAACGTCACAATAGAGTACCCTAATCATGTCTATAAAATCTTTACTAAAACCAAAAGCTGTTAAAGTACTCCACAAATATGAGTGCTCTACTCGGTCAAAAGCCTTCTCCTGATCCAAAGATATCAAACCACAGTCCAAGTTTAACAATTTAGAGACATGAAAAATATCCCGAATTAAAGAAATATTGTCAAATATAGATCTACCAGGGATACAGTACGTCTGGTCCGGATGGATAACCTGACCCAACACTCCAGCCAATCTGTTACCCAAAGCCTTAGAAAGTATTTTGTAGTCGCTGCAGAGAAGCGAGACAGGGCGCCAGTTCTTGATATCTGTAAGGTCCCCTTTTTTTGGAATTAGAGTGATCACCGCTCTTCGGCAACTCAACGGCAACCCGCCCTTTGACAAGCTGTCCTTCAGTACCTCCAGCAGATCTACACCCAACTCCAACCAAAAAGCCTTATAGAAATCCACCGGGAGGCCGTCCACTCCTGGTGCCCTCCCAGACTCCATGCTTTGCAGGGCCTTATAGAGCTCTTCCAGGGTCAACACTCTTTCGAGATCGTTATTAGCCTCCTCTGACACCTTTGGTGGGCTGTCAAGGAAAACGTTCTCCACACAACACCCTGACTTGAGCTCACTCCTATACAGATTTTGATAAAAAAAGAACTGCTCTTCTCCGAATACCAGCAGAATCCGACAATAACACTCCATCTTCGGAGCGCAATCCATGAATGAACCGTTTCTGGCCATTCTTTTTTTCCAGATTGAAAAAGTATTGGGATGGTGCATCCATCTGATCAATGCTTTGAAAGCGTGAGCGGACCAGAGCCCCCTGTACTCTATGCCCCAGTAGATCAGCTAACTGGGCTTTCTTCTTTGAGCAGGCTTCTAAATAAAATATCTCACCAGTAGATTGAGCCAAATTTTGAGATTCAATTATCTCTCTTTCCAAATACTCTAAAGAACGGGTCAACTCCTTAGTAACGTTGTGAGTATACTGTTGGGTAAATTGTCTTATTCGTATCTTACCAACATCCCACCACTGTTGCAAGGAATGAAAAGAAAACTTCTTTGTTCTATAAACTTCCCAAAAATACTTAAATGATTCCTCAAAAAAAAATATCATTTAACAAATTGGTGTTAAAATGCCAGTATGCACTTTTTGGTTTTATTGAACTTAAAATAAGCTTACAATGCACCATACTGTGATCTGAAAAACTTACTGGTGTTATATAACATTTAGTAAAAATACTAAAATGGTGATTAAAACTGTAAAATCTGTCCAGCCTAGCTAATGACATAACATTATCACGTGTGTGAACCCAAGTGTACGGTCTCTCATTACCATTTAAAGATCTCCAAACATCACATAAATCATACTTTTTAACAATATGAATAAAACGTTTACGCGAAGCCAAATGAGGCTCAATGTGATTTCGATCTAGATTGTGCTCAGTACAATTAAAATCACCGCCTATGAACAAAAAATCTTCAGGGCAGCAGTTTTGTAAAGTTGAACACAGTATGTCTAAAAAAACCATCCTTTCAACTGGTGCAGTTGGAACATATACACAAATAAAAATAAACACATAACTTTCAACAACAGCTCTAACTTTTAAAAGCCTACCTTTTACGATTTCATCAACATCATAAGAGATAGGATTAAATTTTTTTGTGAATAAAATGGCAACTCCCCCACTTATTGAAGTGTTATGGCTTAACACAGGGATGCCATCAAACTCCCTCGCCCAGTCAGCAGCATTTTTCAAGTCGTTATGAGTTTCTTGTAACAAAACAACATCAATATTTTTCTGTTTAATTACTTCATATATTGTAGCTCTTTTCCTAGATTCTCTTGCACCGTTAACATTCAAAGTAGCTACATGAATTTCACTCATAAAAAAGAAAAAGGAAAAGAAAAACCACCCACAAATCCAAAAAACATCAGCCATTCTATTTTTAAAATTAACAGACATCATTGTTTAAAGCAGTATTGAGATTCCTCACAATTTTCTTAAGTCGATAGACTTGTTTTTTAGTAAAGCAACTCTCTGCCATTAGGCTTCTTGCTTTTTCAGCAAACTGTTTGACATCAGGAAAATATTCTTGCACGCGCACACCTCTTATTTTTTGTTGATCTAAAGAATAACTTAATGTCATCAAGTCCGTAATCCCGACCAATGAACTCCCCCTGAGAAAGTGTCATTCTAGAGTCAGAAGACCCACCATCACTCTCTGTATCCTGATCCATAACATCTTGCACTTCACCCTTTTTACTTATTTTGGCATCAAAGGTTTTTTCAATCATCTTCCTTTTATGTGGCATTTTGAAAGAATGCTCTTCCTCCACACAATCCGTCTCACATGTCACTGAACTGTTCTCTACAGCACTTTCATTTTGCTCATCTCCTTTATCCTCAGAGAACTGTGCCAAGCTCGGTAAATCTTTGACACTAGCCTCTGAAACTATTTTGTTGCCTATCGTGCCCAAATGTTCACAGTGCAGTGAAATCGACGCAACAACACTCTCACCGGGAACACCTGTAGCCGTCGCCGCCACAGCCGAGCTCGGCCCCGGCAATGCCGCCTCAACTATGTCGGCAACACCCTCCGCAACACCACCACCTTCAGTACTGTAGGCTTTTCTTCTGTAGCTTTGTCGGGACAATTACGAATTAAATGTCCAGATTTACCGCAACCAAAACACTTAGATTTCGCGGTAGTGACAAAAACAACGTATTCAAAATTATCAATCCGAAAAGTTAGTGTCATGTCTAGCTCGACATCGTCCTGAATGATCATATACGCGAATCTCCTGAACGAAACGATATGTTTCAACAGCGGTGATCCGCTATTGATTGGGATCTTTTTAAAAGGAGATACCAATTTTCCATATCGAGATAAAGCTTGTGTCAAAATTTCATCACTTACGAATGGTGGAACATTTGACAAAGTGACTCTCTTAGCTGGCAATGAAAGAGGAAGAACAGAGACAAAATCACCACCAATGACTATTCCGTGTTCGACTACTTCATTGACTTTATCTACGCCAGTGTTTCTCAACCTCTCCTGCAGGGACCCCCTGACAGGACATGTTTTTGTTTTAACCCTGAAATGGGACACCTGATTCAATTAGTCAGCTACTCATTAAGCCTTTGAGCCTTTAATTAATTGAATCAGGTGTGCCATTTCAGGGTTAAAACAAAAACATGTCCTGTCAGGGGGTCCCTGCAGGAGAGGTTGAGAAACACTGATCTACGCTATTAAGAAACACCACAATGGCACTATTCATTCTGGAGGCAGATAGCACGCTCTCATGCCCCACAACCTCACCAATGGCCAAACAACATTCCTCCACACTCACCGCGGCGGCCACTTTAACCGCATTACGCCGCGTGAGTGAACTCAAAACCTGCACAAGTGGGGCCGACATACTTCCCCGATAAAGTGGAAACCACGCGGCCCAAAAAACAAACAAAACACTAACTAACAAAGACCAGAAAAAACAGCAAAGGGAGAAAAAAGAAAACAGTTTCACTCACAAACCCTCCTGACACGCTCACACACTCCGTCAACTCGCACCCAGACACACCGGAAGTGAGAGAGAGAGAGACAGAGAGAGAGAGAGACAGAGAGAGAGAGAGACAGAGAGAGAGAGAGACAGAGAGAGAGAGAGAGAGAGAGAGAGAGAGACAGAGAGAGAGAGAGAGAGACAGAGACAGAGACAGAGAGGCGCGGGGCGATCGAACAGTGGAATTTGGAAACATAAAAAAAAAAACTCACTGGTTATCATTCAAACTGCAAAGTGTTTACTTATTTGTGTAACTTACACTCGCAATAAAACCCAACATTGTGCTTTTGTCACACTCTAACCCCATTTCAAAACAGTCTGTGGATTACATCTTTTGGACCTTAATCATATCGCATTGGTTTTCATTTCTTGTCTTCAGAGCGGTTACATATTCAGATGAGAATAAAGTTAGGGTTAATTAAAATTAAGGAAAACAAATATATTGATCCGTTCTTAAAGGATAATTAAGGTATTTAGCACTTTGAGTCTATTTTCTAGTTTGTTTTGGATGAACTAAGTTAGAGTGGTGGGTAGAATTGTGACGATAGGTCCTGTCTCGACTTTTTGAATCTTTTAGAATCGCCTCTGACGCTTCAGAGCGGCTGTCTACGAGCATACACAAACATGTCCTTAAAACAACCCTTAACGTTCCTTTTCAAAACTGTGCAAGAAGAAAATCTGTAGAAAATTTTGAAAAATTTCACCCCTGAACCCCTGAAGTTCATACATTTTATAGCACATTATAATGCAACTTATTAGGCAAAGTTGCATTATATATTTTTTTATATTTTTATAAGTTGCACTAAAATTTGAATTGCAAAGTAGGCTTAATCAATATACAAGACTTAACCACTCAGAAAGGCTATCATGATCATTTTGCCAAAAATGAACCATCTATTTGTTTAGTTCATAATACGTTTTATTTTTAACCTAAACAAATACAACATAACATTCAAAACTCATCGGCTTAGACTGCATTTGAAGAAAAATAAACACATCAGTTTTCTGTAGCCTTGTGCAAACTTATTCAATAGAATTAGACTTCTAGAATGTTTTTTCCAGTGCAAAAAATTATATTTTTAATGTAGCAGTTTTTCTTATCATAGCCTACAAATGTCTCATTTTGCTCGATTTACTGAAGCCTGTAAAACGCATTTGCAGCTGCACAGCCGTGTGTATATCTATGCTGCAGAGCGTCTGGCTCGCTCATAGGCTGCGCTGCGGCAGCTGCACATCCAATGGCACGGGCGCCTCTGACGTGCGACCAATGAGCCAACTCTACGTCATTACACGTCAGAGCCCGTCAAGGGGGCGCCAAGTCCCCGAATTTGCCATTATAGCAGCGGGTCTTCGTTCATAGTCTGTCTGACATATATATTAGAAGGTATGCGTCTGTCATGGATTTACACTGAATTGATTTTCAAAAATACGGAACAAAGTGCGTTCCGTATCAGTTCAATACGGAACAAGCCTTTTATGTGTCAAATACGGAACGATTCCGTATTATACGGAACGGTTGGCAACCCTAAACACAGCAGGTAGACGGCATCTTGAACACTGCGTTCTTCCCTCCATGCAATCAAGTCTGGCGCCTTCTGTTTGTGCCGCGGATTCCCAAAATGCTTTGCGTTCACCACTGGTAATACGTCACGATGACGTCACATTAGCAATCTCTATTGAATCCGACAGAATATGACACAGCCCCACCTCAGATATTTTTCACCAGCCGCCACTGAATACTGCTCTAAATTTCATATGTATATATCATGTCTTCAACATTTAAAATATGCACAATGAGGCTAAACATGTCATGCCAACACAAGCAAACCCGAGTGACTGGACAATGCATTCTCAACACTACAGGTTCCAGATTCACTGTACTGATGATCAACAGGTTAGTAACAGTACTAAACTCACAGAAACAGCAGCTGTTGAGAGAGTTCCTCACTAGATGTGTTAACGTTACCTGGGACAGTGGGGGGGCCCAGTTTGGCCTTCTCTAATGGCCTTCTCGTCCGCGTTTCTTCTTCTTTTATGCGTTTACTGATAATTAGCAAACAAACAAAGGTTGTAGGGTCATAGCGCCACCTACTGTGCTGGAGTTGAATTTTTTATTAATCCTCGAATAACAATAACATTTGGAAAGGATGTAAAAGCTAAGGATTGGCAATACATACAAATACATACACAAAATAAAATAATACATAATTTCTACATAATTGACACATCTTACCACAAATTAAGAATAGTTACAAATTACTTGATAAAAGAAACCTAAAAGTTATTTAAAATATAATGACACGACAAGGACACAGACACTGCAGTTGTATTAATTCACTAACATGCAGACATTGATACACCAGCAAATCTTCTAAATTATGGTGAAATTCTCAATAAAACACCATATCAGCTAGTTTGGCATAATCTTACATTAGAACTATTTATCAGTAAATAAAATTAAATGGAACACCATTGTTGTGAATATTATACTTAATTTGGGGAATCATGTGAGTCAAGTGAAATTCCTGAAGTGTCAAGGTGGTGTAACCTTTAAATCCACCTTCCAATGTCGGATATCTACATCTGTCAACTATTCCAGCTTTGAGCTGCAGCTATTCGAATTAAATACCTCATCTCCGACGCTGTGTGCAGTTGTGTATCGTCCACCGAGATGTAACAAAGATTTTATGCAAGACTTTGCTGATTTTATAGCAGGTCTAAGGTTAAACTATAATCATTTTATAATTTGTGGTGATTTTAACTTGCATGTTTGTTGTGAAAACAAACCTATGGTTAAGGACTTTTAAATCTACTTAATGCTTTTAATCTCACTCAGTCGGTGTCTGGCCCAACACATGAAAAAGGACACACATTAGACCTTGTGCTGTCTCATGGCTTGTGTGTTCATGTAAATGAAATGTGTAACATATGTATTTCGGATCACTTTCCTGTTTTATTTACGATTACAGTCCCATGTTTTGTGGGCAAGTCTCCTTTTGCACACTGCCGCCGAGTAATTAACAGTCACACCCCGGCACAGTTTCTTTTTTTCAACTCTTTTTAACTCAACCTGCACAAATATCCGTTGAGGATGAAACGCACTAAAGCACTTTCAGAGCCTTGGCTAAATGACGCCACCCGAGCGATCAGACGTACATGTCGGCAAGCTGAGAGAAGGTGGAAGAAAGATAAACTCAGAGTGTCATATGAAATTCTACAGCAATACCTATCTGATTATCAGAGAGCTGTAAAATTTGCAAAATCTGTTTTGATTTCTAAACTGGTCGCAAACAACCGTCACAGGCCACAGGTTCTTTTTAACATGTTTAATACTATTACAAATCCCCGTAACTCTGCTCCTATTACACCTACGTTGGACCTCTGTAATTCTTTTCTAGAATTCTTTGTTGAGAAGATTGTTACTCTTCGATCTTCTGTAACTTCATCCTGCGACCATGATCCCTCTGTTCCTCCTATATGCCTCGCGGCGCTAGATCAGTTTGAGCCTATATCAATCCTCTCCCTATCTGAGGTGGTCAATCATCTGCGGCCCACAGATTGGCCCTCAGACAGTATTCCCTCTCGTCTGATCCGAGAAGTCTTTGACACCGTTGGACCATGTATTTTATCATTGATAAATACTTGTCTTGTTTCTGGTCATGTTCTGTCCGCTTTTAAACAATCTTTCCGGGGGAGTTGTTGTTCCAGCAGCGGAAGGCCAGTGCTGGCTGCTGCCGAAACAGATAAGATTGGGATTGTTTGGTCTTGGGGCGAGTAGCCGCATTCCAATTTACACAGGCTATTCTCCTGGTCCGTTTTGCTCTATAGGTAGATATCTTCAACGTCCTCCACGGAAAGAGCCGCCAGACACACGACCCGCCTCCTCTCCCACGCGTCCATCGTGTAGCCAGCTGCGAAGTCCCGGCAGGGCAGGCAGGTTCCCCCGAACCCCCGAACCAAGCTTCTCGTCCAGAAGATGGTGTCAATTGCGTTGAGAGACCAGTTGATCAAATCCATGATTTCTTAGTTTGGAGAGCAGTGCTGAGAGCGTCTCTCAAAGTACAAGACAGTAGACTAGACGTGACGAGAGGAGCAAAGCAGGGGAGGGAGAGGGAGAGAAAATGCGACCGCCTTCGTTGAGAGCAGAAGTAGAAGACATGTTTGTCGTAAGTTTTATTGTAAAAATATAGGATATCAACATAATCAACACAAGTTGTTTATATTTTTAGCTTCATTGCAAGTGTATGACATTTGGTATAGACATAAACAATGGTAATTAAGTGCTTTTCCTAAAAATGAGAAAGAAAATACAGGGTCATATATAAATATAAAGTCAGTATGTGAGGATAAATATATGTGTTTTAGTCTGAATTAGGTAAGATGTGTGCTTCCATTTCAGTTTCCACAAATCCCTTCACTCGACTGGGATGTTCTCTTGTGTTCTGGGCGGCGAGTGCAGTAACTGTAACATCGGGCATATATAGTATTAAAAACATATTTATACCGACTTCATCAGGCAAAAAAATTCTTCACAAAGAACACAAAGAATGGCCTTCTCGGGCTGCCATAGTTGCAACTCTTACGTCATCAGAACAGTGTGTTCAACGTATCACCGTTTCTGTTTAATAAACGCTGTGCAACGTTTTGTCTGGGCTGAACGCAGCCCTGGTCCGGGGCAGGTGATGTTCCAGGGAAGGGGTTGCAAACTGAACTTGGACTTCAATTCTCTCTATACCTTTATCAACTTTATAAACTAACGTCACAACTTTTACTTGCACTGATATAGCAAGACTTTTTCTTTTAGTTGTCCTCTTTCATAGACAGCTATTTTCTTCTTGCTGTGCAAATTTGTTTAAATTCTTAATATTTTTTAATCTCGTAATATTCTGCAGAAGAGAGAAGTGAATCGCGCTGCTTCTCTCGTGAGAAACACTACTAACTAACTCAAGCAGGCCCAGCCCCTTTATTCTGAGTGTGAATTATTTAAATGAGGAATATTGTGACGTGTTTGTTCCCGGAAGAAACTACAATGGAGGAGTTTCAGGGGGTCAGAAACACTGACGCTGATATAAAGACCTGGAGCTTTTTCATGATCAAACAGCAACACTGATGATCATGAAATAAAGCATATTAAGTTCTCTTAAAATATGAGTTTCTGCATGAAAGTGTACAGAAAGTCTCACTGCTGAATATTTAATATGTACTGCAGATGCTCTGTATGTGTGAAACACTGGGATGATCTTCTGCAATTGTCATAATGCATGCATGCAATGCTGTATCCCACAATGCAGTGCACTCAGCTTGGCTTTTAAGCATTTCTCGAACAGTGTTTAGTTTCTCTGATAAGCATTAATATGATTTTCTGTAGAGCTGTTTTGAAGCTCTACTAAGTCACATGTGCAGGTTCTACTGGCGCTCATGTTCTTCACTTCAGTGTTTTTTGCCAGATTTATTCCCGCTGCCTCCCGGGAGCAGAAAAACACCCATTCTTGTTTTCCACGCAGGAACATTTTCATTAGTCTTTGTATTGTATGGTGCAGTTTTGTTTTTGCAAAATCATAAATCTTTATACATTTAGAGAAGATCCACTTGGCTGTGCAAGTTTTCCTCAAGATTAATACGAGCAGCTCTGCGACGCAGCACAAAATAAAGGACGGCTCCTGACTAAATAAATTACAGCCAAATGGCGTTCATCTTCAGAATCGATCAAACTCGGGAGGTTTATTGTTCTGGTGTGCGCTTTAGACAGAAAGGAAGCGTTCCCTCTGACAATCCTCAACACAGACACAATATGTGGTGAGTGTGTGCATGTGTGTGAGAGCATGTGTGAGTGTGTGTGTTACGTGCTTGAAGATGTTAACAGGATGATTGTGCAACATTTAAGTGAGACAACTGTTGCCATGGGTGCAAGTAGCAGAAACTACCAAGAAGCAGAAAAATTAACGTTAAGTATGTTTTAATTGAAAAGCTGCAATGAGTTTACAAAACAGATTATAAGTATAAAAGAAAGACAAGTAAACAGAAATCCAAGAAAACAAGAGTGTCGCCAAATCAATGAAATAATCAAAACAGAATTTCCATAACTATTTAACCCAAACCTCTAAAATTACCTACCAAAAGAAAAATGCAGAAACAAACCCGATATCTTCAACGTATACGACGCCTTAAATAAACTACGCTGGCTAAAACAGAAAAGATACAGTGTGTGGCAAACACTCTTCAACTAACTAACAAAAACAATGCTATCTACCGTTGTTTTTGAAGATGGATTTATAAAGGCCAACAAGCAGTAGAACACGAAATCAAGAAACAAGAAACGCTAAGTGGTTACTACCTGCAACACACTGCGTTTGAATCAGATTATCTGTGTGTAACCCAGGGATCAGTCATACGCACACACCTGCACTTAATACGAGTTTTGAGTGATCTAGCGCTGAAACAGTGCATTCTCTCAGATCAGTCCAATAATACATCAACAACAACAATAAACAAACCCCAAGGTGTGTTGATTTCGAAATCACCGCATAAACAAACATTAATGTGTCGTGATCATGACTCTATTGACATTTTAACCCAAAGGCACGGGTGTTGAATGAGATCTGGTGCTGATCTGCTCACTCCTTGTCAATGGGGCCTTTTAAACTGCCAGAACATCAGCGGATTGGTCGAACGTCGGTCGTGATGTGTGACATCGTTACGTCACGTATATGATGATGGACAACCGTACTTTTTAAAATTGCATCATCGTCTACCTTAAGTAAGGCAGATCAATAATATTGTTGAATATTAAATGTCCCCAACTAACCAAGCCAAAAGCCAAGTCAACAGTGACAGGAGCCGAAACTCCATCAGTGACAGAATGCAGAAAAAACCCTTGTGAGAACCCAGACTCAGTCACTCAGTTCTCCTCTGGCCAACGACCCAACAGAGTATGATTATGATTCAGGAGCATTACAGGTCAGAGGTCAGATTGGATCGGAACATTATATTATGCAGTTCATCACGCGTGTCTGGAGACGAGTGTGTGGAGGATCAGTGCCGATGAGGCCTTCACAGGGAGAGTCTAGTGGACACAATCTCTGCTGACACTTCAGGGATGCGTTGTGGTCGTGTCCAGGCGCAGGTCCATCATCTGATCCGGATCCGGCTGACTTCAGTAAACCTCGGAATAAACAGAATGACTAATATTAGCGTAAATGCCATTCTTCTTATGATGTAGCGAGTACATCAGGTGTTACAGGAAGTGTTCCCGGTTCCGGCTGACCTAATCTATGCAGACTAATAATCATTTAACTGATTTGAATAATAGGGTTAGAATAATGTATAATGTTCTATATGAATGCCAGGTCAAAGAGATGTGATTTTAGTCTAGATTTGAACTGACAGACTGTGTCTGCTTCCCGGACAATGTTAGGAAGATTGTTCCAAAGTTTTGGTGCTAAATAGGAAAAGGATCTACCGCCAGCAGTCGATTTAGATATTCTAGGTATTCTCAACTGGCCAGAACTTTGAGATCGCAATAGAAGTGAAGGACTATAATGCGTCAAGTACTGGGGAGCTAAACCATTTAGTGCTTTGTAAGTAATCGGCAATATTTAAAAATTTATACGATGTTTAATAGGGACCCAATGCGGTGTTGACAGAACCGGGCTAATATGGTCATACTTCCTGGTTCTGGTAAGAACTCTAGCGGCTGCGTTTTGGACCAACTGTAGTTTGTTTATTAAGCGTGCAGGGCAACCACCCATAATAGCATTACAATAATCTAGCCTTGATTTCATGAACACATGAACTAATTGTTCTGCATTTTTCATTGAAAGCTTATGATGTAATTTAGATATATTTATAAGATGGAGGAATGCGGTTTTACAGATGCTAGAAACGTGGCTTTCAAAGTGTGTGTGTGTGTCACTGGATCGATGCAGTGATGGTTGGAGACTCTGCTCTCCACATCAGGTCACTAAAGGTCAGAGATGAAGGCTTTTTACCAGCTGGAACATTAATCAAGTGTTATCAGTGTAACATTAAACCAGCTCTAAACCAGCTCAGTCTGCACATTAACCCACTCGTGTGTCATGTGTCTGTAATCGAGTCATTTTGGCTGTGAGTCTCAAACATTAAAGATGTCTTTGAAACTGGTCAGATGAGATGTGCTCCTTTCACTCTCTCGATTAGTGATTTAGATTCAGATTCATCTTAAATAACACATTTATACTGAAGGGTTCATGTTAGTCATTGAACAGAAACACAACCTTCACATGTATGCTGTTTGGTGACTGTGTGTGTGTGTGTGTGTGTGTGTGACACTACGAGTTGCACTTTTCCAGATTCCACCGCGTCTGGATATGATCAGTTCAGAGTGGCACTCTTAAGTGTCACATTAACGTGAGTAAAAAAAACAGTTTGCCTCATAGTCTGCCTAATTATGAAAATATTTGTGTTTATCCGTATATTCGTGAAATGAATTATAATAAGCATATAGGCCTACGGTGTAGCCTAGGTCTAAAGAGGCATTTCAGTTAGGCTATTGATTTATTTCCCGCCTAAGTGGGTCGTATTGACATACAAAAAAAAAGTGTGTCGCATTAGGAAAAAGGTTGAGAAACCCTGTTCTAGACGACACGATCATCCTGATGTGAGGGACCAATGTTATTACAGGGTTTCGATCTTTTATAAACACCCAATTTATACACTGAAAAATTAATATTATAAATCTAAGATTAGTTTTAATTAAGCTACATAATTATTATATATATTTGTGTGTGAAAACATTAAGTGTATTTATTGTGTCTGTGATCTTTCAGTTCTGCTGAACTTTGCCAATTTCATGGTTTTACATAAATTAGTATTCACTAAATAAATGGATTGTGCCTCTCTGTGGTAAATGATGCTCATTAATAAAAAATGAGCACCACCTCTGCTCACTCGTGATCTAAAATCCTTTTCAACTTCCTGATGAAAAGCTGACCAGATCAGTGTGTGTGTGTGAGCGATGTTTTTCTCAAATAGGATGTTTATGTTGCTGGATTATTATTCCTCACTCACTCACTGATGTTATGTTAGTGCTGTGATCGAGAAGAGCCTCACATGCTCCCTCTGCTGGACAAGCCAAATTATGATGATGTTAGTCGTGTGTGTGTGTGTGTGTGTGTTCGCCAGCCGAGGCTCTGGATGTGGGCGAGTATCTGGAGATCTCTGGGATCGTTTGTTCTCAGTCTCACACACACTGTCGAGAGCTCTCTCAGACACTCGGTCTCTCTCACACACTGTCGAGTGCTCTCTCGGACACACTCGGTCTCACACACACTGTCGAGCGCTCTCTCGGACACACTCGGTCTCACACACACTGTCGAGCGCTCTCTCAGACACTCGGTCTCTCTCACACACTGTCGAGCGCTCTCTCGGACACACTCGGTCTCTCTCTCACTGTCGAGCGCTCTCTCGGACACACTCGGTCTCTCACACTGTCGAGCGCTCTCTCGGACACACTCGGTCTCTCACACACTGTCCAGCGCTCTCTCGGACACACTCGGTCTCTCACACTGTCGAGCGCTCTCTCGGACACACTCGGTCTCACACACTGTCGAGCGCTCTCTCGGACACACTCGGTCTCACACACTGTCGAGCGCTCTCTCGGACACACTCGGTCTCTCACACACTGTCGAGCGCTCTCTCGGACACACTCGGTCTCACACACTGTCGAGCGCTCTCTCGGACACACTCTGTCTCTCTCACTGTCGAGCGCTCTCTCGGACACACTCGGTCTCTCTCTCACTGTCGAGCGCTCTCTCGGACACACTCGGTCTCTCTCTCACTGTCGAGCGCTCTCTCGGACACACCCGGTCTCACACACACTGTCGAGCGCTCTCTCGGACACATTCGGTCTCTCACACTGTCGAGCGCTCTCTCGGACACACTCGGTCTCACACACTGTCCAGCGCTCTCTCGGACACACTCGGTCTCACACACTGTCGAGCGCTCTCTCGGACACACTCTGTCTCTCTCACTGTCCAGCGCTCTCTCGGACACACTCGGTCTCTCTCTCACTGTCGAGCGCTCTCTCGGACACACTCGGTCTCTCTCTCACTGTCGAGCGCTCTCTCGGACACACCCGGTCTCACACACACTGTCGAGCGCTCTCTCGGACACACTCGGTCTCACACACTGTCGAGCGCTCTCTCGGACACACTCGGTCTCACACACTGTCGAGCGCTCTCTCGGACACACTCGGTCTCACACACTGTCGAGCGCTCTCTCGGACACACTCGGTCTCTCACACTGTCGAGCGCTCTCTCGGACACACTCGGTGTCTCAGACACTCGGTCTCTCTCACACACTGTCGAGCGCTCTCTCGGACACACTCGGTCTCTCTCACACACTGTCGAGCGCTCTCTCGGACACACTCGGTCTCTCACACACTGTCGAGCGCTCTCTCGGACACATTCGGTCTCTCACACTGTCGAGCGCTCTCTCGGACACACTCGGTCTCTCACACACTGTCCAGCGCTCTCTCGGACACACTCGGTCTCACACACTGTCGAGCGCTCTCTCGGACACACTCGGTCTCACACACTGTCGAGCGCTCTCTCGGACACACTCGGTCTCTCACACACTGTCCAGCGCTCTCTCGGACACACTCGGTCTCACACACTGTCGAGCGCTCTCTCGGACACACTCGGTCTCACACACTGTCGAGCGCTCTCTCGGAGAGACTCGGTCTCTCACTCACTGTCGAGCACTCTCTCGGACACACTCGGTGTCTCAGACACTCGGTCTCTCACACACGCTGTCGAGCGCTCTCTCGGAGAGACTCGGTCTCTCTCTCACTGTCGAGCACTCTCTCGGACACACTCGGTGTCTCAGACACTCGGTCTCTCTCACACACTGTCGAGCGCTCTCTCGGACACACTCGGTCTCTCTCACACACTGTCGAGCGCTCTCTCGGACACACTCGGTCTCACACACACTGTCGAGCGCTCTCTCGGACACACTCGGTCTCACACACACTGTTGAGCGCTCTCTCGGACACACTCGGTCTCTCACACACAGTCGAGCGCTCTCTCGGACACACTCGGTCTCTCTCACACACTGTCGAGCGCTCTCTCAGAAACTCGGTCTCTCTCACACACTGTCGAGCGCTCTCTCAGAAACTCGGTCTCTCTCACACACTGTCGAGCGCTCTCTCGGACACACTCGGTCTCTCACACACGCTGTCGAGCGCTCTCTCGGAGAGACTCGGTCTCTCTCTCACTGTCGAGCACTCTCTCGGACACACTCGGTGTCTCAGACACTCGGTCTCTCTCACACACTGTCGAGCGCTCTCTCGGACACACTCGGTCTCTCTCACACACTGTCGAGCGCTCTCTCGGACACACTCGGTCTCACACACACTGTCGAGCGCTCTCTCGGACACACTCGGTCTCACACACACTGTTGAGCGCTCTCTCGGACACACTCGGTCTCTCACACACAGTCGAGCGCTCTCTCGGACACACTCGGTCTCTCTCACACACTGTCGAGCGCTCTCTCAGAAACTCGGTCTCTCTCACACACTGTCGAGCGCTCTCTCGGACACACTCGGTCTCTCTCACACACTGTCGAGTGCTCTCTCAGACACTCGGTCTCTCTCACACACTGTCGAGCGCTCTCTCGGACACACTCGGTCTCTCTCACTGTCGAGCGCTCTCTCGGACACACTCGGTCTCTCTCACACACTGTCGAGCGCTCTCTCAGACACTCGGTCTCTCTCACACACTGTCGAGCGCTCTCTCAGACACTCTGTCTCTCTCACACACTGTCGAGCGCTCTTTCGGACACACTCGGTCTCTCTCACTGTCGAGCGCTCTCTCGGACACACTCGGTCTCTCTCTCACTGTCGAGCGCTCTCTCAGACACACTCGGCCTCTCACACTGTCGAGCGCTCTCTCGGACACACTCGGTCTCTCACACACTGTCCAGCGCTCTCTCGGAGAGACTCGGTCTCTCTCTCACTGTCGAGCGCTCTCTCGGACACACTCGGTCTCACACACTGTCGAGCGCTCTCGCGGACACACTCGGTCTCACACACTGTCGAGCGCTCTCTCGGACACACTCGGTCTCTCACACACTGTCCAGCGCTCTCTCGGACACACTCGGTCTCTCACACTGTCGAGCGCTCTCTCGGACACACTCGGTCTCTCACACACTGTCCAGCGCTCTCTCGGACACACTCGGTCTCTCACACTGTCGAGCGTTCTCTCGGACACACTCGGTCTCTCACACACTGTCCAGCGCTCTCTCGGACACACTCGGTCTCACACACTGTCGAGCGCTCTCTCGGACACACTCGGTCTCACACACTGTCGAGCGCTCTCTCGGACACACTCGGTGTCTCAGACACTCGGTCTCTCACACACGCTGTCGAGCGCTCTCTCGGACACACTCGGTCTCTCACACACACTGTCGAGCGCTCTCTCGGACACACTCGGTCTCTCTCACACACTGTCGAGCGCTCTCTCAGACACTCGGTCTCTCTCACACACTGTCGAGCGCTCTCTCGGACACACTCGGTCTCTCACACACTGTCCAGCGCTCTCTCGGACACATTCGGTCTCTCACACTGTCGAGCGCTCTCTCGGACACACTCGGTCTCACACACACTGTCGAGCGCTCTCTCGGACACACTCGGTCTCTCACACACTGTCCAGCGCTCTCTCGGACACACTCGGTCTCTCACACTGTCGAGCGTTCTCTCGGACACACTCGGTCTCTCACACACTGTCCAGCGCTCTCTCGGACACACTCGGTCTCACACACTGTCGAGCGCTCTCTCGGACACACTCGGTCTCACACACTGTCGAGCGCTCTCTCGGACACACTCGGTGTCTCAGACACTCGGTCTCTCACACACGCTGTCGAGCGCTCTCTCGGACACACTCGGTCTCTCACACACACTGTCGAGCGCTCTCTCGGACACACTCGGTCTCTCTCACACACTGTCGAGCGCTCTCTCAGACACTCGGTCTCTCTCACACACTGTCGAGCGCTCTCTCAGACACTCTGTCTCTCTCACACACTGTCGAGCGCTCTTTCGGACACACTCGGTCTCTCTCACTGTCGAGCGCTCTCTCGGACACACTCGGTCTCTCTCTCACTGTCGAGCGCTCTCTCGGACACACTCGGCCTCTCACACTGTCGAGCGCTCTCTCGGACACACTCGGTCTCTCACACACTGTCCAGCGCTCTCTCGGACACACTCGGTCTCACACACTGTCGAGCGCTCTCTCGGACACACTCGGTCTCTCTCTCACTGTCGAGCGCTCTCTCGGACACACTCGGCCTCTCACACTGTCGAGCGCTCTCTCGGACACACTCGGTCTCTCACACACTGTCCAGCGCTCTCTCGGAGAGACTCGGTCTCTCTCTCACTGTCGAGCGCTCTCTCGGACACACTCGGTCTCACACACTGTCGAGCGCTCTCGCGGACACACTCGGTCTCACACACTGTCGAGCGCTCTCTCGGACACACTCGGTCTCTCACACACTGTCCAGCGCTCTCTCGGACACATTCGGTCTCTCACACTGTCGAGCGCTCTCTCGGACACACTCGGTCTCACACACACTGTCGAGCGCTCTCTCGGACACACTCGGTCTCTCACACACTGTCCAGCGCTCTCTCGGACACACTCGGTCTCTCACACTGTCGAGCGTTCTCTCGGACACACTCGGTCTCTCACACACTGTCCAGCGCTCTCTCGGACACACTCGGTCTCACACACTGTCGAGCGCTCTCTCGGACACACTCGGTCTCACACACTGTCGAGCGCTCTCTCGGACACACTCGGTGTCTCAGACACTCGGTCTCTCACACACGCTGTCGAGCGCTCTCTCGGACACACTCGGTCTCTCACACACACTGTCGAGCGCTCTCTCGGACACACTCGGTCTCTCTCACACACTGTCGAGCGCTCTCTCAGACACTCGGTCTCTCTCACACACTGTCGAGCGCTCTCTCAGACACTCTGTCTCTCTCACACACTGTCGAGCGCTCTTTCGGACACACTCGGTCTCTCTCACTGTCGAGCGCTCTCTCGGACACACTCGGTCTCTCTCTCACTGTCGAGCGCTCTCTCGGACACACTCGGTCTCTCACACACTGTCCAGCGCTCTCTCGGACACACTCGGTCTCACACACTGTCGAGCGCTCTCTCAGACACACTCGGTCTCACACACTGTCGAGCGCTCTCTCGGAGAGACTCGGTCTCTCTCTCACTGTCGAGCGCTCTCTCGGACACACTCGGTCTCACACACTGTCGAGCGCTCTCGCGGACACACTCGGTCTCACACACTGTCGAGCGCTCTCTCGGACACACTCGGTCTCTCACACACTGTCCAGCGCTCTCTCGGACACATTCGGTCTCTCACACTGTCGAGCGCTCTCTCGGACACACTCGGTCTCACACACACTGTCGAGCGCTCTCTCGGACACACTCGGTCTCTCACACACTGTCCAGCGCTCTCTCGGACACACTCGGTCTCTCACACTGTCGAGCGTTCTCTCGGACACACTCGGTCTCTCACACACTGTCCAGCGCTCTCTCGGACACACTCGGTCTCACACACTGTCGAGCGCTCTCTCGGACACACTCGGTCTCACACACTGTCGAGCGCTCTCTCGGACACACTCGGTCTCACACACTGTCGAGCACTCTCTCGGAGAGACTCGGTCTCTCACTCACTGTCGAGCACTCTCTCGGACACACTCGGTGTCTCAGACACTCGGTCTCTCACACACGCTGTCGAGCGCTCTCTCGGACACACTCGGTCTCTCACACACTGTCGAGCGCTCTCTCGGACACACTCGGTCTCTCAGACACTCGGTCTCTCTCACACACTGTCGAGCGCTCTCTCGGACACACTCGGTCTCACACACACTGTCGAGCGCTCTCTCGGACACACTCGGTCTCTCACACACGCTGTCGAGCGCTCTCTCGGACACACTCTGTCTCTCTCACACACTGTCGAGTGCTCTCTCAGACACTCGGTCTTTCTCACACACTGTCGAGCGCTCTCTCGGACACACTCTGTCTCTCACACACTGTCGAGCGCTCTCTCAGACACTCGGTCTCTCTCACACACTGTCGAGCGCTCTCTCAGACACTCGGTCTCTCTCACACACTGTCGAGCGCTCTCTCGGACACACTCTGTCTCTCTCACTGTCGAGCGCTCTCTCGGACACACTCGGTCTCTCTCTCACTGTCGAGCGCTCTCTCGGACACACTCGGTCTCTCACACTGTCGAGCGCTCTCTCGGACACACTCGGTCTCTCACACACTGTCCAGCGCTCTCTCGGACACACTCGGTCTCACACACCGTCGAGCGCTCTCTCGGAGAGAATCGGTCTCTCTCACTGTCGAGCGCTCTCTCGGACACACTCGGTCTCTCACACTGTCGAGCGTTCTCTCGGACACACTCGGTCTCTCACACACTGTCCAGCGCTCTCTCGGACACACTCGGTCTCACACACTGTCGAGCGCTCTCTCGGACACACTCGGTCTCTCTCACTGTCGAGCGCTCTCTCGGACACACTCGGTCTCTCACACACTGTCCAGCGCTCTCTCGGACACACTCGGTCTCACACACTGTCGAGCGCTCTCTCGGACACACTCGGTCTCTCACACTGTCGAGCGCTCTCTCGGACACACTCGGTCTCTCACACTGTCGAGCGCTCTCTCGGACACACTCGGTCTCTCACACACTGTCCAGCGCTCTCTCGGACACACTCGGTCTCACACACTGTCGAGCGCTCTCTCGGACACACTCGGTCTCTCTCACTGTCGAGCGCTCTCTCGGACACACTCGGTCTCACACACACTGTCGAGCGTTCTCTCGGACACACTCGGTCTCTCACACACTGTCCAGCGCTCTCTCGGACACACTCGGTCTCACACACTGTCGAGCGCTCTCTCGGACACACTCGGTCTCTCTCACTGTCGAGCGCTCTCTCGGACACACTCGGTCTCACACACACTGTCGAGCGCTCTCTCGGACACACTCGGTCTCTCACACACTGTCCAGCGCTCTCTCGGACACACTCGGTCTCTCACACACTGTCGAGCGCTCTCTCGGACACACTCGGTCTCACACACACTGTCGAGCGCTCTCTCGGACACACTCGGTCTCTCACACACGCTGTCGAGCGCTCTCTCGGACACACTCGGTCTCTCTCACACACTGTCGAGTGCTCTCTCAGACACTCGGTCTCTCTCACACACTGTCGAGCGCTCTCTCGGACACACTCTGTCTCTCACACACTGTCGAGCGCTCTCTCAGACACTCGGTCTCTCTCACACACTGTCGAGCGCTCTCAGACACTCGGTCTCTCTCACACACTGTCGAGCGCTCTCTCGGACACACTCTGTCTCTCTCACTGTCGAGCGCTCTCTCGGACACACTCGGTCTCTCTCTCACTGTCGAGCGCTCTCTCGGACACACTCGGTCTCTCACACTGTCGAGCGCTCTCTCGGACACACTCGGTCTCTCACACACTGTTCAGCGCTCTCTCGGACACATTCGGTCTCACACACTGTCGAGCGCTCTCTCGGACACACTCTGTCTCTCTCACTGTCGAGCGCTCTCTCGGACACACTCGGTCTCACACACACTGTCGAGCGCTCTCTCGGACACACTCGGTCTCTCACACTGTCGAGCGCTCTCTCGGACACACTCGGTCTCTCACACACTGTCCAGCGCTCTCTCGGACACACTCGGTCTCACACACTGTCGAGCGCTCTCTCGGACACACTCGGTCTCACACACTGTCGAGCGCTCTCTCGGAGAGACTCGGTCTCTCACTCACTGTCGAGCACTCTCTCGGACACACTCGGTGTCTCAGACACTCGGTCTCTCACACACGCTGTCGAGCGCTCTCTCGGACACACTCGGTCTCTCACACACTGTCGAGCGCTCTCTCGGACACACTCGGTCTCACACACACTGTCGAGCGCTCTCTCGGACACACTCGGTCTCTCACACACGCTGTCGAGCGCTCTCTCGGACACACTCGGTCTCACACACACTGTCGAGCGCTCTCTCGGACACACTTGGTCTCACACACACACACTGTCGAGCGCTCTCTCAGACACACTCGGTCTCTCACACACACTGTCGAGCACTCTCTCGGACACACTCGGTCTCACACACACTGTCGAGCGCTCTCTCGGACACTCTTGGTCTCTCACACACTGTCGAGCGCTCTCTCAGACACACTCGGTCTCTCTCACACACTGCCGTCAAACGCTCCCATCACACACTCCCATCACACACTCCCATCACACACACTCCCTTCACACACTCCCTTCACACACTCCTCCCACTCGCTCCCGTCCCATCACACACTCCTCCCACTCGCTCCCGTCCCGTCACACACTCCCATCACACACTCCCGTCACTCGCTCCCGTCACTCGCTCCTATCACACATTCCCGTCACACACTCCTCCCACTTGCTCCCGTCCCATCACACACTCCTCCCACTCGCTCCCGTCACACACTCCCGTCACACAATCCTCCCACTCGCTCCTGTCCCGTCACACGCTCCCGTCACACTCCTCTCACACGCTCCCGTCACACGCTCCCGTCACATGCTCCCGTCACACGCTCCCGTCACATGCTCCCGTCACACGCTCCCGTCACACGCTTCTCCCACACGCTCCCGTCACTCGCTCCCGTCACTCGCTCCCGTCACACGCTCCCGTCACACGCTCCCGTCACACACTCCTCTCACTCGCTCCCGTCCCGTCACATGCTCCCGTCACACGCTCCCATCACACACTCCCATCACACACTCCCATCACACACACTCCCATCACACACACTCCCGTCACACGCTTCCGTCACACAATCCTCCCACTTGCTCCCGTCCCGTCACACACTCCCATCACACACTCCTCCCACTCGCTCCCGTCCCGTCACACACTCCCGTCACACACTCCCATCACACACTCCCGTCCCGTCACACACTCCCATCACACACTCCCGTCACTCGCTCCCATCACACATTCCCGTCACACAATCCTCCCACTCACTCCCGTCACACAATCCTCCCACTCGCTCCCGTCACACAATCCTCCCACTCGCTCCTGTCCCGTCACACTCCCGTCACACGCTCCTATCACACACTGCTGTCACACACTCCTCCCACTCGCTCCCGTCCCGTCACACGCTCCTATCACACACTCCCGTCACACACTCCTCCCACTCGCTCCCGTCCCGGTCACACACTCCCGTCACACACTCCCATCACACACTCCCGTCACACAATCCTCCCACTCGCTCCTGTCCCGTCACACGCTCCCGTCACACTCCTCCCACTCGCTCATGTCACACGCTCCTATCACACACTCCCGTCACACACTCCTCCCACTCGCTCCCGTCCCGTCACATGCTCCCCTCACACGCTCCCATCACACACTTCTCCCACTCGCTCCCGTCCCGTCACACGCTCCCATCACACATTCCCGTCACACAATCCTCCCACTCACTCCCGTCCCGTCACACACTCCTCCCACTCGCTCCTGTCCCATCACACACTCCTCTCACTCGCTCCCGTCCCGTCACACACTCCTCCCACTCGCTCCTGTCCCGTCACACGCTCCTCCCACTCACTCCCGTCCCGTCACACACTCCTTCCACTCGCTCCCGTCCCGTCACACACTCCTCCCACTCGCTCCCGTCCCGTCACACAATCCTCCCACTCGCTCCCGTCCCGTCACACACTCCTCCCACTCGCTCCCGTCCCGTCACACAATCCTCCCACTCGCTCCCGTCCCGTCACACACTCCCGTCACACAATCCTCCCACTCGCTCCCGTCCCGTCACACACTCCCCCCACTCGCTCCCGTCCCGTCACTCAATCTTCCCACTCGCTCCCGTCCCGTCACTCAATCTTCCCACTCGCTCCCGTCCCATCACACACTCCCGTCAAACGCTCCCATCACACACTCCCGTCACACGCTCCCATCACACACTCCCGTCACACAATCCTCCCACTCGCTCCCGTCCCGTCACACAGTCCCATCACACACTCCCGTCACTCGCTCCCGTCACCGCTCCCGTCCCGTCACACACTCCCATCACAGACTCCCATCACACACTCCCGTCACACGCTCCTATCACACTCCCGTCACACAATCCTCCCACTCGCTGCCGTCCCGTCACACAGTCCCGTCACACACTCCCGTCACACACTCCCATCACACACTCCCATCACACACTCCCGTCACTCGCTCCCATCACCGCTCCCGTCCCGTCACACATTCCCGTCACACACTCCCATCACACACTCCCATCACACGCTCCTATCAAACACTCCTCCCACTCGCTCCCGTCCCGTCACACACTCCTCCCACTCGCTCCTGTTTCACGCTCCCATCACACACTCCAATCACACAATCCTCCCACTCACTCCCGTCACACAATCCTCCCACTCGCTACCGTCACACAATCCTCCCACTTGCTCCCGTCCCGTCACTCCCTCCTGTCACACGCTCCCGTTTCCGTCACACACTCCTCCCACTCGCTCCTGCCCCGTCACACGCTCCCGTCACACACTCCTCCCACTCGCTCCCGTCCCATTACATTTACATTTATTCATTTAGCTGAGCGCTTTTATCCAAAGCGACTTACAATTGCTATATTTCAGAGGTCGCACGCCTCTGGAGCAATTAGGGGTTAAGTGTCTTGCTCAGGGACACACTGGTGTCTCACAGTGGATTTGAACCCGGGTCTCTCACACCAAAGGCATGTGTCTGATCAGAAAATCTGTCACGAGCTGCAGGAAAACACAGTCTTCAATCTTTAATGCCTTTTCATAGACATCAAGTCCAGAAAAAAATCATTATTGTGAGCAAAGAATGCATAAAGGCCCAGTCACTCTGAGAATGAAGAATCACAAGACTGTCCAGAGGAATGCATCGTTTCGGCTCTGTGAACGTTTGCTCTGAACGAATGTTTGAGAACATGCCGGAAACATGAAGACATCAGGCAGATTCATTTATTCAGATTAAAATATTTACACGGATGATTTATTATTGTAAAACATTCTATTTCTGCTGAATACTGAATTTTCCAAATTAATCTCACAAGAACTGGAATATGTTTATTTACTGCTCAATGTTCAGTTTGTTCTGAAAATACATGTAATAAATGTCTTTACAGTCCTAAACAGCTTAAAAAAAAACACTAAAACTGAGTTTCTGAAAAACTATGTGTAGCTTCTTCGCTGTCAAAATTACAAACACGACGTAGCGAAGTGTTTATCACCAATGACCTGCAGGACTAAAGCTGGTGAAAGTGTGTGTGTGACGGTCAGTTCAGCCAGCTGGTGTTGAGCCGAGTCTGATTCTTGATGCTGGTGTCCATCTTCAGCACTTCTCTGACGGCCATCGTGGCGTAAGTGGAGGACGGCAGAGAAAACTCCATCTTCAGCGCCCGATACTTCCCTTCTGTCGAGACACACACACACAATGAAATGAGACAGTCAGGGTGGCATTATAGCAGGCAGCTCAATCCTGACAATCCAAAAAAGCTGTTAGCTTTAGATTATAATATGTGTATTTAGTTGCATAATCAACAATTATTGATCTGCCTGCATTGACACCATTATATGAGAATTTAACGATGACATCATGGTTTTCTCCAGAGTGGCTATATATATATATATATATATATATGTGAACTAAATTAATAACTTTTTTTTCAACAAATTATAACCATCACTGAACTTACTTAAGCTGGACTGTGACACTATTTTCTTCTATAAACAAACTGTTGCATTATTTTCCTGTTATCACTGTAAAGCTGCTTTGAAACAATCTGTATTGTAAAAACCACTATATAAATAAAAGGAGACTCGACTTGACATCTACTGCCTGGCCAAAAAAAATTTCGCTAATAAGAGCTTCTGCTGCTGTAGTTCACTGAACCGCCACCGGTGGCGCTAATAAGAGCTTCTGCTGCTGTAGTTCACTGAACCGCCACCGGTGGCGCTAATAAGAGCTTCTGAATTCTACATACAGCCTCTTTAAACATCTGCGTACAGTCTTTAGAATGTGCTGGAACTTTACAGAGCGCTTCAACTTCCTCTCAGCCAGACATTAATGCAACTCTAGATGGAAGGATATGTTGTGATGATGCGTAATGTTGTGGAAACAATGACATGACAAATCCACACTGTAATCTCTGTGTGAGTGAGAGAGTGAGCGTGTATGTGAGTGTGTGTGAGTGTGAGTGTGTGTGATCTGGACCTTTGAGGTAGACTGGAGCTGGAGTGTTTTCTAGTTTCTCCACATCTGAGAGAACGAGAGGCACTCGCGGATCATCGTACTGAATCAGCTCCCTTTGGAGAAACACACACACACATACAGAATCATCAGAACCAGCACTGAACACACACTGACGGAGAGAGAGAGAGGTTCTAACCAGCTGACGTCACTGGGGCGAGTGAGGAGTTTACGGTACGCGCCGGCCAGAGAATAATCACGAACTTTGTGCCTCATGTTCTGGATGTCCAGATCGTCAGCGCTCAGCATATCTCCGTATCCTTGACCCACTGCAGTGGACACACACACACACACACACACAGCACAATATTTAAAAAAATATATTTTTTTAATTACAATAGCACATAACGAAATTGCTTAAACTAAAATTACCATGGAAACTAAACATAAAACCAATTCAAAATCACAATATTAATACAACTAAATTAAATTAAAATAACTGCAGGTCTCTGCAGTCACGTAAATGAAAACTATGAAAGCCGTGTGACCAGTCAAACGGTAAATAAAATGTATTCCTCTGATCTTCTGTTTCGTTAATACAGTTAGATTTTCTACATTTTCCCGCTTTTGGGTCTTCTTTTCCTGACTATTATGCCATGTCATAATGACACTGTATAGACATTTCAGCACTTCCTGCAGACAGCGACATTAATAGTTCAAAGAGCATATTCACACGCGCTTAGAGCTCGTGTGAAATGCATGTAGAAAAGAATTTTAGAAAACCTCGATCGATCAAGAAACGCCCGGTCGCTGCATTCCCCTGCGCTTCGTGAAGAAGCCGTTCGCCAGAGATGTGTTAAAAGATAGCGGAGTGCATTCATGATTATTAGGACAGTGACCCTCCAGGACCGACATTTGTTAAGGTAAAAGAGTAGCAAAACTCGAGAGCATGTAGATGAGAATTTGAGAACTGGTATGCTAAAATTTACACTTACAGCTCTGATGTGAAAACCTGTCAAATAAAAATCTGAAATTGAATTTTAAGATTTGCACTCGAAGACAATAGTCACAAACCTGCATTTCTGAATTTGAAATGATTAGGCCTATAAAGACGTACAGTATAAACTGCTAATTCCAAAAACAGGTAATTGTGCTATAAAAGTAATATTTTTCCTGACAGTATACAAAATAGCTGAGGGCAAAAATATGCTAATACGGGACAGGTTGTCAGTGGTCATGGGCGGAGCATGAGTAATATGACATCATATTGCTCAGAAAATCCAAACGGCTTGATTACAGAGGCCCTGTCCCAAATGGCGCACTTCATGCGGACTTTCGGTCTCGTGGACTTAAATTGCGCGTGCTCGCCGAGTCTATGAGTCCGTAGGCCGTCCCATTTAGCATTTTAACGCTCTGAAGTGTGCTCAGCAGCGCCCCCTTTGTACCCTTGAAGCGGTCTTCCGCGAAGCCCGCATAGATGCAGGCTTCACGCACTTTAACTACCCAGGAATCCTTGCGAAATGCCAATCAGAAAACGGATGGGAGGAGATTTCGCTCACGGACTGTTAACATGGCTTTATGACATAGGCGTACATTTTACCAGTTGTTACTTACAGTTTATACAAACATTATCGACCAGTGGTTGATATATCAAACATAATAATAGCGTGTTAAATAATACGATCGCATTATGATTCATTACATAAATAGAACCGAATGTCATGGCTTTACTGAGTCATATAAACGTAGTATGAATATTGAAACCTATACATTTTTCTTAAACTCATTTACATTTTAATTTTGTGTTAAAATTGAACATTATGTATTATTATGTACAACTGTATTTATCATTTACATAACCATGACATCTATTCTAATGCCCAGGTGGCATATACAATTGTAAAAGCAGGCTGTGTAGTTCACATGGACATAAGATTTGGGAAAATAAAATAAATCCTGTTCTCAATGCTAAAGACTGTAATTTTTTTTACTGATATTTGTGATATTTTTCTAATAAAGGGACTGATGAGATGACCTTTAAGTTTATTCAGCTTCGACGTCTGAGCTGAGACCTTCTTCCTGTTTCCGGCGTGACGATCGAGTCTGTCCCAAAAATACCTCTCAATGCGCCCTCGCGCTAAGGGCCCTATAGGTCTGCACTACATGACGTCACCGAAGTGTGGACTCTGAGGAAGTCCACAAGTCCGGAGTGTGCCATTTGGGACAGGGCCTGAGTGTTTAAAGGGGCAGTCGGCAACTCCAGCTATTTCTTCGCTGATTTTCACTTTTGTTGTCGCATGTTTTCTCAGCTAGCTCCCCCTACAGCTGTGAGGCGTATATTTCACAACAATGTCATAAAAAAACTCACTTGCGGCCCCTCCTCCCCCTTTCTAGAGCTGCTCATGTGCAGTTGTTATTATCGGAGCCGGCCAACTTTATCGTGTGGAGCTAGGTCTACCGAGGTGGGTAATACATCATACACATTGAGGGCGGCGTGTGTGTTTATGTCGAATTGCCGTAAAGCATTTTGTGTTTCTCGCTCGTTCTCACTTCTCACGAGACTTCCTATTTCCAACTTACGGGGACGTTAGTCCCCATGTTGCAAGGTTGGTTTTCCGCCTGGGAACGCTGGGGGGAGCGGGGAAAGTCACCATTCTCACCAGAACAGGTTATTAGACCACCCAAATGATTTCTACACGGTTTTATTAAGTTGTAAAAGTTGCCAAATGCCCCTTTAAGCTTTTTGAGGATTAAAAAAAAAGGAGTGAATAGATTTTTTTCATTGAATGGTGGTTGTGTCCACACACAGCAATGACATTCCTTCGAACAGGAAGGTGGCCAGAGCAAGTAGTGATGAGATAGTTAGCAGATTGTCCTCACTCAATGGCTGGTTGTCTAAGTGGTGTCCGCAAAATAATATAGAATTCATAGACAATTGGAAAAAATTTTGGGGCAGACCTGAGCTGTTGAAAAGAGATGGTATTCATCCCTCCTGGGATGGTGCTGCTCTTCTATCTAGTAATATGGCACATAGGGCTCTATTTTAACAATCTAAAACGCAAGTGTCAAGCGCAAAGCGCAAGTAACTTTGTGGGTGGGTCTTGGGCGCTGTTGCTATTTTACCGGCGGGATAAATGACTCTTGCGCCCGACGAAAGTTTAAAAGGGGTTGGTCTGAAATAGCTTCATTATTCTTAGGTGTGGTTTGGGCGTAACGTGAAATAAACCAATCAGAGCGTCATCCAACATACCCTTTAAGAGCAGGTGCGCATGTTGCATGGCGGATTGTTATTATTATGGCACATTTACCAGGCGCGCTTCAGAATCGGTTCACAGCCGAGGAGATCGATGTTCTCGTCAGGGCCGTAAAAGAAAGAGAAGTGACATTGGGGATGGGACAAACCCACCCAAATCAATAGAAAAAAATATGAGAAAGCTCAACTTAACTGGTAAGTTAAAGGAACACTCCACCGTTTTTTGAAATAGGGCTTATTCACAGTCTCCCCTACATTTAGATAGGTGGGCAAAAGCATTTTTGTCTCAGTGCATGCATTTTCTTAGTTTGGCAGTGCCGACGCTAGCTTAGCTTAGCATAATGAATGGAATCCTAAGTTGTCAGGTAGCATGTCATGAGTAAAAGTGATTAAAAAAAGCCCAAAAAAAACCCTAATTACTTCTTGTGGCCTGCGTATTCACAACGAGTACAAATAGCAATTCAGATTAAGACTAGGCGATTTCCTAGGCAGAGATTGACTTGGGACTATATTAGGGTGAATCACAGGCGAAGCACTGCTACTTTGGCGCAGTCATATCACGCAACACCTGAAATCCCCCAACTTCTGTCAACATACCGGCTTGACCTGACCTGCACCGAGTATCTTTGCTTTTGGATTATGTCTAGTTTGAGAAGTTACAGCAAACATGGTAATTACCTGCATAGCAAAAGGTTGTGAGAACAAGCAAAGGACACACACGAATGTAATGTTTCACAGAATGTGGAACTGAGAAATCGATGGCTAGCTCTGGATATCTGTACTTCAACACCTCACTACAAAATTAGCCAGTATCGTGTTAGTGAAGAGCATTTTGCACCGGAGGACTATGTTGGAAAAATGCTATAGGACCAGAAAGACGGTACAACGTCTGAAGGATACGGCCGTCCCATCCATTTTCAAAGTACAGGCAGAAAAAAGTGCACATGTAAGTTGTCTTTTATTACTCTTCCTTACGCAAATCTGTGTCTTTATTCAGTTGTAAGATAGATGCTGAGAAGCTGTATATACAGTGGGGCAAAAAAGTATTTAGTCAGCCACCAATTGTGCAAGTTCTCCCACTTAAAAAGATGAGAGAGGCCTGTAATTTTCATCATAGGTACACTTCAACTATGAGAGACAAAATGAGAGAAAAAAAATCTAGAAAATCACATTGTAGGATTTTTAATTAATTTATTTGCAAATTATGGGGGAAAATAAGTATTTGGTCAATAACAAAAGTTTCTCTCAATACTTTGTTATATACCCTTTGTTGTCAGTGACAGAGGTCAAACGTTTTCTATAAGTCTTCACAAGGTTAGCAAGGTTTTTTTTGGTCAGTGGCCGAATTGTTTTCTGGAACTGCAAAATAGCACTAGGGAATGTTTGCGCCGACCCGCCCAGGGAGCGCAAGTTCATTTCCTAGTTTACCGACGCGCGTCTGTGGAGGGAAAAGCCCGCTTTGCGCGGGTGCAAAATAGGAATGATACATGCGTCAGTGTACAAAGTCATTTGCGCCGGGTGCAAGATAGAGCTCATAGTCTTAGAGCTGCAACATGACAATCTGGGGCTCAGGTCAGGAAGCAGACAAACTGGCTAAATCGAACATCTACTCATCTCACGTCACCAAGGTCAGATAAACCCCATCACACGCTTTCACCTAGATATCATCATATAGAGACTGTGTCTGTTCCCCGAATTAGGACATACAAAAAACTCATAAACCCATTTAAGGATGAACAAATTATAAAGCTCGGGTTGCTGAATATTCGATCCCTTATTTCAAAAGCACTTATTGTTAATGATATGATTACAGACTATAACCTAGATGTGCTGTGTTTGACAGAAACCTGGCTAAAACAAGACGATTACATTACTTTAAATGAGTGCACCCCGCAAGATTACTGTTATAAAAACGAGCCTCATCTGAAAGGCAAAGAGGGAGGTGTTGCTGTAATTTATAGTAATATCTTCAGAATTACTGAGAAGTGTAGTTTTTAATTATATAATTATTTTGAAGTGTTGGTGCTTAATATAACAATATTTGGTGTAAATGATAAATCACGTTTGAGATTTGTGCCTTGACATTTATATGCAAAGTGAATTTTGAATCCGAATGTAGTACTGTACCATCCGATAAATATCATTAATTTCCATAATAACGGTAGTAAAGGAGAGTTTCCCAGAATGCCTCACCGCTGTGAGTAGGGTAGATCACGTCGAACCCGGGCAGTGGCATCACAACATCATGAATGGAGTGTTTCTCTGCCTCGTCAGCTGACAGAACATGAGCAGAGCCTAGAACACAGAGAAGAGCTCAGATACTCTCGCGCTCACTCTCACACACCTCCTCTTCCGTCACTCACTCTCACACACCTCCTCTTCCGTCGCTCACTCTCACACACCTCCTCTTCCGTCACTCACTCTCACACACCTCCTCTTCCGTCACTCACTCTCACACACCTCCTCTTCCGTCACTCACTCTCACACACCTCCTCTTCCGTCACTCACTCTCACACACCTCCTCTTCCGTCACTCACTCTCACACACCTCCTCTTCCGTCACTCTCTCACACACCTCCTCTTCCGTCGCTCACTTTCACACACCTCCTCTTCCGTCACTCTCTCACACACCTCCTCTTCCGTCACTCACTCTCACACACCTCCTCTTCCGTCACTCACTCTCACACACCTCCTCTTCCGTCACTCTCTCACACACCTCCTCTTCCGTCGCTCACTTTCACACACCTCCTCTTCCGTCACTCTCTCACACACCTCCTCTTCCGTCACTCACTCTCACACACCTCCTCTTCCGTCACTCTCTCACACACCTCCTCTTCCGTCGCTCACTTTCACACACCTCCTCTTCCGTCACTCTCTCACACACCTCCTCTTCCGTCACTCACTCACACACCTCCTCTTCCGTCGCTCACTCTCACACACCTCCTCTTCCGTCACTCACTCTCACACACCTCCTCTTCCGTCACTCACTCTCACACACCTCCTCTTCCGTCACTCTCTCACACACCTCCTCTTCCGTCGCTCACTCTCACACACCTCCTCTTCCGTCGCTCACTCACACACCTCCTCTTCCGTCGCTCACTCTCACACACCTCCTCTTCCGTCGCTCACTCTCACACACCTCCTCTTCCGTCGCTCACTCTCACACACCTCCTCTTCCGTCACTCACTCTCACACACCTCCTCTTCCGTCACTCACTCTCACACACCTCCTCTTCCGTCACTCACTCTCACACACCTCCTCTTCCGTCGCTCACTCTCACACACCTCCTCTTCCGTCGCTCACTCACACACCTCCTCTTCCGTCGCTCACTCTCACACACCTCCTCTTCCGTCGCTCACTCTCACACACCTCCTCTTCCGTCACTCACTCTCACACACCTCCTCTTCCGTCACTCACTCTCACACACCTCATCTTCCGTCACTCACTCTCACACACCTCCTCTTCCGTCGCTCACTCTCACACACCTCCTCTTCCGTCGCTCACTCACACACCTCCTCTTCCGTCGCTCACTCTCACACACCTCCTCTTCCGTCACTCACTCTCACACACCTCCTCTTCCGTCACTCACTCTCACACACCTCCTCTTCCGTCGCTCACTCTCACACACCTCCTCTTCCGTCGCTCACTCTCACACACCTCCTCTTCCGTCGCTCACTCTCACACACCTCCTCTTCCGTCGCTCACTCACACACCTCCTCTTCCGTCACTCACTCTCGCGCTCTCTCACACACCTCCTCTTCCGTCGCTCACTCTCACACACCTCCTCTTCCGTCACTCACTCTCGCGCTCACTCACACACCTCCTCTTCCGTCGCTCACTCTCGCGCTCACTCACACACCTCCTCTTCCGACACTCACTCTCGCGCTCACTCACACACCTCCTCTTCCGTCACTCACTCTCGCGCTCACTCACACACCTCCTCTTCCGTCACTCACTCTCGCGCTCACTCACACACCTCCTCTTCCGTCACTCACTCTCGCGCTCACTCACACACCTCCTCTTCCGTCGCTCACTCTCACACACCTCCTCTTCCGTCGCTCACTCTCGCGCTCACTCACACACCTCCTCTTCCGTCGCTCACTCTCACACACCTCCTCTTCCGTCGCTCACTCTCACACACCTCCTCTTCCGTCACTCACTCTCGCGCTCACTCACACACACCACCTCTTCCGTCGCTCACTCTCACACACCTCCTCTTCCGTCGCTCACTCACACACCTCTTCTGTCGCTCACTCTTACACACCTCCTCTTCCGTCGCTCACTCTTGCGCTCTCTCACACACCTCCTCTTCCGTCACTCACTCTCGCGCTCACTCACACACCTCCTCTTGGTATGTCTTGTGAGGCTCATAAATGTGTTGATACATGCTGTTCATGTGTGTCTTCTTTAGTCTGTTGGCTATTTAGTTTTTTTCCTGGCACACGTCACTTACACATTTTGCATTTAGTCTTGTGTAGACTGTTTACATATTTGTGCCCATATGTATATTTTATGTAGCTACTGGTGTTATTATTGAATACATATTTCTAAAATTGTATGATGTTTTTGTTGAGTTATTATAACACAATACTTTTTTCGGACCTTTTTGAATCTTGCCCCTGACAAATAACCCAAATTACAAAAAAAGACTAAAACTAACACTAAAACTAATAAAAACTAAACTAAAACTAAGCATTCTCTCACTCTCGCACACCTCCTCTTCCGTCGCTCACTCTCACGCTCTCTCTCACACCTCTTCCGTCACTCACTCTCGCGCTCTCTCACACACCTCTTCCGTCACTCACTCTCGCGCTCACTCACACACACCTCTTCCGTCAATCACTCTCGCGCTCTCTCACACACCTCTTCCGTCACTCACTCTCGCGCTCACTCACACACCTCCTCTTCCGTCGCTCACTCTCACACACCTCTTCTGTCGCTCACTCTCGCGCTCTCACACACACCTCCTCTTCCGTCGCTCACTCTCGCGCTCACACACACCTCCTCTTCCGTCGCTCACTCACACACCTCCTCTTCCGTCGCTCACTCACACACCACCTCTTCCGTCGCTCACTCTCACACACCTCTTCCGTCGCTCACTCTCGTGCTCACTCACAAACCTCCTCTTCCGTCGCTCACTCTCACACACCTCTTCCGTCGCTCACTCTCGCGCTCACTCACACACCTCCTCTTCCGTCACTCACTCTCGCGCTCACTCACACACCTCCTCTTCCGTCACTCACTCTCGCGCTCACTCACACACCTCCTCTTCCGTCACTCACTCTCGCGCTTACTCACACACCTCTTCCGTCACTCACTCTCGCGCTCACTCACACACCTCCTCTTCCGTCGCTCACTCTCACACACCTCCTCTTCCGTCGCTCACTCTCGCGCTCACTCACACACCTCCTCTTCCGTCGCTCACTCTCACACACCTCCTCTTCCGTCGCTCACTCTCACACACCTCCTCTTCCGTCACTCACTCTCGCGCTCACTCACACACACCACCTCTTCCGTCGCTCACTCTCACACACCTCCTCTTCCGTCGCTCACTCACACACCTCTTCTGTCGCTCACTCTTACACACCTCTTCCGTCGCTCACTCTTGCGCTCTCTCACACACCTCCTCTTCCGTCACTCACTCTCGCGCTCACTCACACACCTCCTCTTGGTATGTCTTGTGAGGCTCATAAATGTGTTGATACATGCTGTTCATGTGTGTCTTCTTTAGTCTGTTGGCTATTTAGTTTTTTTCCTGGCACACGTCACTTACACATTTTGCACTTAGTCTTGTGTAGACTGTTTACATATTTGTGCCCATATGTATATTTTATGTAGCTACTGGTGTTATTATTGAATACATATTTCTAAAATTGTATGATGTTTTTGTTGAGTTATTATAACACAATACTTTTTTCGGACCTTTTTGAATCTTGCCCCTGACAAATAACCCAAATAACAAAAAAAGACTAAAACTAACACTAAAACTAATAAAAACTAAACTAAAACTAAGCATTCTCTCACTCTCGCACACCTCCTCTTCCGTCGCTCACTCTCACGCTCTCTCTCACACCTCTTCCGTCACTCACTCTCGCGCTCTCTCACACACCTCTTCCGTCACTCACTCTCGCGCTCACTCACACACACCTCTTCCGTCAATCACTCTCGCGCTCTCTCACACACCTCTTCCGTCACTCACTCTCGCGCTCACTCACACACCTCCTCTTCCGTCGCTCACTCTCACACACCTCTTCTGTCGCTCACTCTCGCGCTCTCACACACACCTCCTCTTCCGTCGCTCACTCTCGCGCTCACACACACCTCCTCTTCCGTCGCTCACTCACACACCTCCTCTTCCGTCGCTCACTCACACACCACCTCTTCCGTCGCTCACTCTCACACACCTCTTCCGTCGCTCACTCTCACACACCTCCTCTTCCGTCGCTCACTCTCGCGCTCACTCTCACACACCTCTTCCGTTGCTCACTCTCGCGCTCACTCACACACCTCCTCTTCCGTCGCTCACTCTCAAACACCTCTTCCGTCGCTCACTCTCGCGCTCACTCACACACCTCCTCTTCCGTCGCTCACTCTCGCGCTCTAACACACACCTCCTCTTCCGTCGCTCACTCACACACCTCCTCTTCCGTCGCTCACTCACCCACCTCCTCTTCCGTCGCTCACTCTCGCGCTCTCACACACACCTCCTCTTCCGTCGCTCACTCACACACCTCCTCTTCCGTCGCTCACTCACCCACCTCCTCTTCCGTCGCTCACTCACACATCCCTCTTCCGTCGCTCACTCTCGCGCTCACACACCTCCTCTTCCGTCACTCACACACCTCCTCTTCCGTCGCTCTCACACACCTCCTCTTCCGTCGCTCACACACCTCCTCTTCCGTCGCTCACTCTCACACACCTCTTCCGTCACTCACTCTCACACCTCCTCTTCCGTCGCTCACTCTCACACACCTCTACCGTCGCTCTCTCGCGCTCTCACACACCTCCTCTTCCGTCGCTCACACACCTCCTCTTCCGTCGCTCACTCTCGCGCTCTCTCACACACCTCTTCTTCCGTCGCTCACTCTCGCGCTCACTCACACACCTCCTCTTCCGTCGCTCACTCTCGCGCTCACTCACACACCTCTTCTTCCGTCGCTCACTCTCGCGCTCACTCACACACCTCCTCTTCCGTCGCTCACTCTCGCGCTCACTCTCACACACCTCTTCTTCCGTCGCTCACTCTCACACACCTCCTCTTCCGTCGCTCACTCTCGCGCTCACTCACACACCTCCTCTTCCGTCGCTCACTCTTGCGCTCACTCTCACACACCTCCTCTTCCGTCGCTCACTCACACACCTCCTTTTCCGTCGCTCACTCTTGCGCTCACTCTCACACACCTCCTCTTCCGTCGCTCACTCACACACCTCCTTTTCCGTCGCTCACTCTTGCGCTCACTCTCACACACCTCCTCTTCCGTAGCTCACTCTCACACACCTCCTCTTCCGTCGCTCACTCTTGCGCTCACTCTCACACACCTCCTCTTCCGTCGCTCACTCTCGCGCTCTCTCACACACCTCCTCTTCTGTCGCTCACTCTCGCGCTCACTCACACACCTCTTCTTCCGTCGCTCACTCTCGCGCTCTCACACACCTCCTCTTCCGTCGCTCACTCTCGCGCTCTCTCACACACCTCTTCTTCCGTCGCTCACTCTCACACACCTCCTCTTCCGTCGCTCACTCTCGCGCTCACTCACACACCTCCTCTTCCGTCGCTCACTCTTGCGCTCACTCTCACACACCTCCTCTTCCGTCGCTCACTCTCACACACCTCCTCTTCCGTCGCTCACTCTTGCGCTCACTCACACACCTCCTCTTCCGTCGCTCACTCTCACACACCTCCTCTTCCGTCGCTCACTCTCACACACCTCCTCTTCCGTCGCTCACTCTTGCGCTCACTCTCACACACCTCCTCTTCCGTCGCTCACTCTCGCGCTCTCTCACACACCTCCTCTTCTGTCGCTCACTCTCGCGCTCACTCACACACCTCTTCTTCCGTCGCTCACTCTCGCGCTCACTCACACACCTCCTCTTCCGTCGCTCACTCTCGCGCTCACTCTCACACACCTCTTCTTCCGTCGCTCACTCTCACACACCTCCTCTTCCGTCGCTCACTCTTGCGCTCACTCTCACACACCTCCTCTTCCGTCGCTCACTCTCACACACCTCCTCTTCCGTCGCTCACTCTCACACACCTCCTCTTCCGTCGCTCACTCTTGCGCTCACTCTCACACACCTCCTCTTCCGTCGCTCACTCTCACACACCTCCTCTTCGGTCGCTCACTCTCGCGCTCACTCACACACCTCCTCTTCTGTCGCTGAGGATCAGTCCTCTCTCACTCACTCCTCACACACACACCTCCTCTGAGGATCAGATCTCCCTCCACAGCTCTCAGCCCATAGGCCTCCACACGTCTGCTGACCATAGAGTTCCACACATAACTCTGGTAACTGTGGATGTACATCAGCCTGTTGTTGCGAGGGATCTGAGCAGAAAAATCACAGTTATAAACTACTGAACTCCAGCAGCAGCAGGACCTTCATGGTGTGGTAGAGTGAGGTCAGTTTCCAGTTGTGTAGTGTGAGGTCAGTCGTGTAGTGTGAGGTCAGTCGTGTAGTGTGAGGTCAGTCGTGTAGTGTGAGGTCAGTCGTGTAGTGTGAGCTCAGTCGTGTAGTGTGAGCTCAGTCGTGTAGTGTGAGCTCAGTCGTGTAGTGTGAGCTCAGTTGTGTAGTGTAAGGTCAGTTGTGTAGTGCGAGTGTGTTCTCTCACTAGTCCGAATGCCGTGACGATGTTGTTCTTGCCGTATTTGATGAGGCCTCGCAGAAACTGGCCCTCGACGCAGCGCTTGACCGGCAGCTTCTTCAGGGCCGCCTCGGGGTCGTGTGTGAGAGCCCACTCCTCCCGGCACTTAACCAGATAACCCTTCTCCGCTGCAGAGAGAGAGAGAGAGAGAGAGAGAGAGAGAGAGAGAGAGAGAGAGAGAGAGAGAGAGAGAGAGAGAGAGAGTGTGTGAGTGATTGTGTGTGTGTGTGTGTGTGTGTGTGTGTGAGTGAGTGAGAGACTGACCTCCAGGACGAGGCTTCAGGATCAGATCCATCACTTCTTTCCAGTTGTTCTGCAGTATAGCCCTATAAACCAGAGCCAACAGTGAGATTCAGTGTGTGTGAGACTGTGTGTTCACCTGTCGACCCGGTGTGTGTGAGTGAGAGTGAGTGAGTGAGCGAGAGAGAGAGAGAGAGAGAGAGTGTGTGTGTTCATCTTCCGTTCCAGTGTGTGTGTTCACCTGCCGACCCGGTGTGTGGGAACAGCTGTGGTCCCGAAGCGCTGCATGCCGTAGTAATTAATGAAGCCGGTTTCTCTGAGTGATGTCATCGCCTGCTCAACCTGCTCCAGAGAGCCGGAGATATTCCTGTGGAGGAGAGAGAGTTCACACACTCACACTTCTCACACACTCGCACTTCACACACACATTCGCACTTCTCACACACACACACACACACACACACACACGCATGCACTTCACACACACACACACACGTACTTCACACACACACCCACCTCACTTTTATTTATTTATTTCGGCATGTCTTCTAATTTGTCCTGCCATTCATGCTTAAGACAAAAATCAGAAAACGTGAAAAGTGAAACCCAGTAACTCTGTTCTGGTGAGTCTTTCTCTGAGAGCATGTCAAAAAATAAACCGATCAGATTTCGCTCCTTCTGACGTATGAAGAGGATCTTATTATAATATTACCAGCCCTTAATCTGCACGTTTATAATATTACCGGCCCTTAATCTGCACGTTTATAATATTACCGGCCCTTAATCTACACGTTGATAATATTACCGGCCCTTAATCTACACGTTTATAATATTACCGGCTCTTAATCTGCACGTTTATAATATTACCGGCTCTTAATCTGCACGTTTATAATATTACCGGCCCTTAATCTGCACGTTTATAATATTACCGGCTCTTAATCTGCACGTTTATAATATTACCGGCTCTTAATCTGCACGTTTATAATATTACCGGCTCTTAATCTGCACGTTTATAATATTACCGGCTCTTAATCTGCACGTTTATAATATTACCGGCTCTTAATCTGCACGTTTATAATATTACCGGCCCTTAATCTACACGTTTATAATATTACCGGCCCTTAATCTGCACGTTTATAATATTACCAGCCCTTAATATGCACGTTTATAATATTACCGGCTCTTAATCTGCACGTTTATAATATTACCGGCTCTTAATCTGCACGTTTATAATATTACCGGCCCTTAATCTACACGTTTATAATATTACCGGCCCTTAATCTGCACGTTTATAATATTACCAGCCCTTAATATGCACGTTTATAATATTACCGGCTCTTAATCTGCACGTTTATAATATTACCGGCTCTTAATCTGCACGTTTATAATATTACCGGCTCTTAATCTGCACGTTTATAATATTACCAGCTCTTAATCTACACGTTTATAATATTACCAGCCCTTAATTTGCACGTTTATAATATTACCGACCCTTAATTTGCACGTTTATAATATTACCGGCCCTTAATCTGCACGTTTATAATATTACCGGCTCTTAATCTGCACGTTTATAATATTACCAGCTCTTAATCTGCACGTTTATAATATTACCGGCCCTTAATCTGCACGTTTATAATATTACCGGCTCTTAATCTGCACGTTTATAATATTACCAGCCCTTAATCTACACGTTTATAATATTACCAGCCCTTAATTTGCACGTTTATAATATTACCGACCCTTAATTTGCACGTTTATAATATTACCGGCCCTTAATCTACACGTTTATAATATTACCGGCTCTTAATCTGCACGTTTATAATATTACCGGCCCTTAATTTGCACGTTTATAATATTACCGGCCCTTAATCTGCACGTTTATAATATCACCGGCCCTTAATCTACACGTTTATAATATTACCGGCCCTTAATCTGCACGTTTATAATATTACCAGCTCTTAATCTACACGTTTATAATATTACCAGCCCTTAATCTGCACGTTTATAATATCACCGGCCCTTAATCTGCACGTTTATAATATTACCGGCCCTTAATCTGCACGTTTATAATATTACCGGCTCTTAATCTGCACGTTTATAATATTACCAGCCCTTAATCTACACGTTTATAATATTACCAGCCCTTAATTTGCACGTTTATAATATTACCGGCCCTTAATCTACACGTTTATAATATTACCGGCCCTTAATCTACACGTTTATAATATTACCGGCTCTTAATCTACACGTTTATAATATTACCAGCCCTTAATCTACACGTTTATAATATTACCAGCCCTTAATCTGCACGTTTATAATATTACCAGCCCTTAATCTACACGTTTATAATATTACCAGCCCTTAATCTGCACGTTTATAATATTACCAGCCCTTAATCTACACGTTTATAATATTACCGGCTGTTAATCTACACGTTTATAATATTACCAGCCCTTAATCTACACATTTATAATATAACCAGCCCTTAATCTGCACGTTTATAATATTACCAGCCCTTAATCTACACGTTTATAATATTACCGGCTCTTAATCTACACGTTTATAATATTACCAGCCCTTAATCTGCACGTTTATAATATTACCGGCTCTTAATCTACACGTTTATAATATTACCAGCCCTTAATCTGCACGTTTATAATATTACCGGCCCTTAATCTGCACGTTTATAATATTACCAGCCCTTAGTCTGCACGTTTATAATATTACCGGCTCTTAATCTGCACGTTTATAATATTACCGGCCATTAATCTGCACGTTTATAATATTACCGGCTGTTAATCTACACGTTTATAATATTACCAGCCCTTAATCTGCACGTTTATAATATTACCGGCTCTTAATCTACACGTTTATAATATTACCAGCCCTTAATCTGCACGTTTATAATATTACCGGCCCTTAATCTGCACGTTTATAATATTACCAGCCCTTAGTCTGCACGTTTATAATATTACCGGCTCTTAATCTGCACGTTTATAATATTACCGGCCATTAATCTGCACGTTTATAATATTACCAGCCCTTAATTTGCACGTTTATAATATTACCGGCTCTTAATCTGCACGTTTATAATATTACCGGCTCTTAATCTGCACGTTTATAATATTACCGGCCCTTAATCTGCACGTTTATAATATTACCGGCCCTTAATCTGCACGTTTATAATATTAATGGCCCTTAATCTGCACGTTTATAATATTACAGGCCCTTAATCTGCACGTTTATAATATTACAGGCCCTTAATCTACACGTTTATAATATTACAGGCCCTTAATCTGCACGTTTATAATATTACAGGCCCTTAATCTGCACGTTTATAATATTACAGGCCCTTAATCTGCACGTTTATAATATTACCGGCTCTTAATCTGCACGTTTATAATATTACCGGCTCTTAATCTGCACGTTTATAATATTACCGGCTCTTAATCTGCACGTTTACACACACCAGCCGACATTTGGTTTCTCGAGCGACAACAGTGACCAGTTCTAACGCAACGGCAGAAGATCCAGCAAAGCCTGAAACTGTTCTGTCGTTGAGCACAGACGAGCACTGAACACTATTGACCAGAACATGTCACCTCTGTCTTATAAACACCTCAGGAACTGTGGACACTTGTGTAGAAGTTCAACATGATGATGAGATGATCACTGTAACTCCACAACAACTACATAAATGTCTCCACTAACATTCAGAAACTCTTCCTGAGTCTCTCCGTAAGGCTGCACTCGCTACTGGTTATTCTGGGATTCTGGATGAGTGAGATTGGCCTGTTTTGTTATTGCCGGAGTTTCTGAAGCTTGTGTAAAGACTCCGCCCTCTTCTAAACGGAGGCGGAGCTGCAGCTCATTTGCATTTAAAGGGACACACACAAAGGGTAAATCTGACAAGCTAATGTTAATGATCTGGTATTTTGATCTGAAATTTCCCACACACATTTTGGGGACACCATAGATTTATATTACTTCTTGTGAAAAGGGGCATAATGTGTCACCTTTAAATGAAAACAAGCCAGTCATGTCAGGCTGATTAAAAGAGCCAAGCTTGACGTATCGTCACTTATGCCAATGAAATAAGGTTATGATAGCACTACTGTACAGCAAATTTTGCTGAATGGTGAGAAGTTGGCATCCCTACATACGTAGCGCTGACTCTCACCTGAGCACCACCGTGAAGTGGTTTCCCTGCAGCTCTCCCAGTTTTAATGGATGTTTCTTGTAGCTGAAGTTTCCCAGCTTCAGGTTCTTGAGGCATTTGTTGAGGTGAGATAATCTCTCAGCGCTGATCCTGAGGAGACACAGAAGAGCAGAATACAGGAGTGTGTCAGGAGCGTTTGCCGGATCTGGCGCTCGGCTTCACTCACTTCTGCACGGCGATCTCCTGCACTGTGATGGCCCTTTTGTCTTTGGTGCCCATGTAGGAGAACATGTTGGGCCTGACCCTGAAACAGAGACAGGAGTGTGTGTGAGGTCACATAACGCCAGCGCTGTGTGTGATCAGCAGACTCGTCTCATACACACCTGAGGAACTTGGAGAGGAGGTTGATGGCCTCCATGGTGTCCTTGTTCTCCTTATAGAGAACGAAATGGCAGAAACCGCCACGGTTCTTCGGCCACGAATGCTTTCGAGGAGCTGCAGTGGGAGACAGAAAAAAAGAGGATAGACATTAAATGAAAAAGTAATGGAGCACAGACTGAACAACATAACAGAGCTTTTATTAATCACTTTAAGTTTGAGGAAAACGCACATGGTCAATACCAGCAGTGCAACAGCTGTGTCAGAGTATTGAGGAATATAATATACTGTACGAGCTACTGAAGCATCGACACCTACAGAATATTATATTTAGAAACCCTCTCAATATTTCTATAGAAGGTTTATTATAACTGAGCTTTTTAATTAGCACAGCATCTCTGTCAAATTCACAGTATAATCCTCTGGAGTTCAATATAATTCAACCACTAATGTGGACTTTAAAGGAACACTCCACCGTTTTTTCATATTAAACTATGTTATTCCGTTAACTAAGACGAGTTGATCCATACCTCTCTCGTCTCAGTGCGTGCGCTCAATCGCTCTGGCGCACGGCAGTTAGCTGTTAGCTTAGCCCAGTTCATTCATTACGGGCATTCATAATAAAACATTGGAAAAAAGGCTACACAATATTGGCTTCCGTTTCTGCAAGAAATATTCCTGCAGTGAAGATAAATCATGTTGAACAACATCAGTGATAATACTGACTAACTGTGATAATATCTCCAATAAACCAATTATATAATTAGTCTTCTGTTAAATCTCCTGTGTTTAGAAACACTTGAACGCTCGGTCTGGTTTCACGGTCGATATGATGATCAAACCCGAGCGCCGAATCCAGTGTTTGAGTCAAACAAAGTCTCTTTAACATCACGATCACGCTGTTGTTGATCACCTCAGTGGCGTCTCTGGGATTGTGATGAGTCTTATAGACTGATAAAGGAACAGAAGGAAAGCTTTGTTGAATGAAATCTCATCAAGGCTAGATTATTGTAATGCTCTACTGGGTGGTTGCCCTGCACGCTTAATAAACAAACTACAGCTAGTCCAAAACGCAGCCGCTTGAGTTCTTACCAGAACCAGGAAGTATGACGTTATTAGCCGGGTCTGACCTCTGTCCCGTGAGCGAGAGGACCGTTGGGAGAACAAGACAGCGTTACTCAGGACGCGAGCACACACACGGATGAGAGTTAGCATTAGTTGTGTAAATATTAATCGATTTGTATCGATGCATCGATTATACAGCCGACGATTCGATGCATCGATGCGTCCGCAAGAGTATCGATTTATGTGTTTGTTTTGCCACCTATTTTCAGCATCCGCTCATGCGTACAAACGATTGTTGTTCTGCACTGGGCTAACATTAGTTAGTCACCGAACTTAACTGCCAGTGTGAAAGCACCCTCAGTCTTAGTCGGCGAATTCCTAGCTAGCAATTACTAGTGTAAACAAACAGGCGCTAACGTGTACAAAAGGCTACTTCAACAGCTTACTTGAAAAGTCTAGGGTGCTTTCACACCAAATCGGAACGGAACGAGCACAGTTCGCATGAAAAATCGCTAATAGTAGACTGCCTGGAGGCAATGTTGCCAACTTAGCGCCTTTGTCGCTATTTTTAGCGACTTTTCAGACCCCTTTAGCGACATTTTTTCAAAAAAGCGACTAGCGACAAATCTAGCGACTTTTTAGACAAACCTCAGTAACCTCCAGATGTTGCCAGTACTGTTCTGAGAGCACGAGCTCTTGCTTTCTCCCTGCCGTCACTCTCTCTGCGTCTAACTTGTTCAGTGAATGGCTGAGACGAGCAGCAGCACATTCAAGTGTTGAGCGCGCGCCAATTTTTTTGTTTTTCCACGGATTTATCACTTATCTGCTTCTCTTTTGTTTTATATTTAAAGAGTTTTGTTTGACCATTTCAATTTTCTTTCTTTTCTTGTGCTTATTACTTGTAATACTCACTATCACAGAGCTTTCACCCAGTTCCCGAACTCTCTCAATTCAGATAATTTTACACAAAAAATTAGTCATTTACTATATCATAACTACTTGTCCTAGGCTATTATCTGAAAAAAAATAATATAGGTAATGAGAACAGCTTTATTGGACATTCGGCCATATTCGTGTAGTGCGTGCAGTGTAGTGTTGATAATTTACCTTGGATAAGAGCGAGAGTGAGTCTGCAGTGTATTCGCACACACATAGCGCGTGGACTCCGTGCAACAAATTAATGGAAATCCACTGTCTCCTGCGTTTGCAATCAGCAAAAAGCCAAATGCGACACACAGTAAACCGGTGTTGTTCACTCAGCTGTGCATAATAGCACCAAATAAAACAAAAAAAGACAATATATTGACCTGCGTTCTGTTTTCTATCATGCGTTGTGCACGTTTGCGAGGACGTAAGATGCACGGAACGGAAACGCACCAGGATTCGATAGAATGAAGTTTTGTACTGTATGCAGTAACTTATATTTGCTGTTCTATTTGCAGTGCATTGAGCACAACATACACATTATGTGAATAGAATGTTTCTGTATTCTCAATAAAAGGAAAATTATAAACATTTTTGTTGATTTATTTGAAACTTAATAGATGATATGTAAAAATATCGAGTATTGAATCGTATCCAATCGAATCGTATCGTGGAGAATTTTGAAGTATCGAAAATAATCGAATCCTTGGCTTAAAGGTGGGGTATGTGATTTGGAAAACGACCAGCAGATTTTGAAAATACACAATTCAAATGGTCCTACCTTCTTTCCTCCAAGGCTGGCTCTGACTCCACCCATTCGAAGAACATGGACGCGCAATCATGCACGAGCGAAAACTCAGATGCGCGAGAGATTGTAATGACGATTTACTACTAATCATGGAACCGGCTTTACTGATGAGATGCGCATGCGTCACGAGCTTTGAGTATGCGCATGAAGGGGGTCACGTGCGCTGGGGGAGGGGGGTGTGGTACAACCGGTTGATTGACAAACTTACTGCACAATGATTCTAGGTGGTCTTGGAAATGATTGGCTGGAGTTTTTCGAGTCCTGCCCGTTCCACAGATGATTAAATTGCTTAATTTTCATTTCAGTGCTTCTAACTCAGTGGCTGTAAGTGGGTTAGGAATAGGATTTCAAGTTATTTTGAAAATATTGACAAAAAAGAGAATCACATACCTGACCTTTAAGAAATCGGTATCGTATCGAATCGTCATGAAGGCTCCGATTTACACCCCTAGTTAGCATGCGCGGATGAGTCCGGACTCACCGTTCCGTTTGAAACTAAACACACACAGACGTTCTGGAGCTGAAACTACACACAGACGTTCTGGGGCTGAAACTAAAACACAGATGTTCTGGAGCTGAAACTACACACAGACGTTCTGGAGCTGAAACTAAAACACAGACGCTCTGGGGCTGAAACTACACACAGATGTTCTGGGGCTGAAACTAAAACACAGATGTTCTGGAGCTGAAACTACACACAGACGTTCTGGAGCTGAAACTAAAACACAGACGCTCTGGGGCTGAAACTAAAACAGATGTTCTGGGGCTGAAACTACACACAGACGTTCTGGGGCTGAAACTAAAACACAGATGTTCTGGAGCTGAAACTACACACAGACGTTCTGGAGCTGAAACTAAAACACAGATGTTCTGGGGCTGAAACTACACACAGATGTTCTGGGGCTGAAACTAAAACACAGACGTTCTGGGGCTGAAACTACACACAGATGTTCTGGGGCTGAAACTAAAACACAGACGTTCTGGAGCTGAAACTAAAACACAGACGCTCTGGAGCTGAAACTACACAGACGTTCTGGGGCTGAAACTAAAACAGATGTTCTGGGGCTGAAACTACACACAGATGTTCTGGGGCTGAAACTAAAACACAGATGTTCTGGAGCTGAAACTACACACAGATGTTCTGGGGCTGAAACTAAAACAGACGTTCTGGGGCTGAAACTACACACAGATGTTCTGGGGCTGAAACTAAAACACAGACGTTCTGGAGCTGAAACTAAAACACAGACGCTCTGGAGCTGAAACTACACACAGACGTTCTGGGGCTGAAACTAAAACACAGACGTTCTGGAGCTGAAACTAAAACACAGACGCTCTGGGGCTGAAACTAAAACACAGATGTTCTGGAGCTGAAACTAAAACACAGACGTTCTGGAGCTGAAACTACACACAGATGTTCTGGGGCTGAAACTAAAACACAGATGTTCTGGGGCTGAAACTAAAACACAGACGCTCTGGGGCTGAAACTAAAACACAGACGTTCTGGAGCTGAAACTAAAACACAGACGCTCTGGGGCTGAAACTAAAACACAGACGTTCTGGAGCTGAAACTAAAACACAGACGCTCTGGGGCTGAAACTAAAACACAGATGTTCTGGAGCTGAAACTAAAACACAGACGCTCTGGGGCTGAAACTAAAACACAGACGTTCTGGAGCTGAAACTAAAACACAGACGCTCTGGGGCTGAAACTAAAACACAGATGTTCTGGAGCTGAAACTACACACAGATGTTCTGGGGCTGAAACTAAAACACAGATGTTCTGGAGCTGAAACTACACACAGATGTTCTGGGGCTGAAACTAAAACACAGACGTTCTGGAGCTGAAACTAAAACAGATGTTCTGGAGCTGAAACTACACACAGATGTTCTGGGGCTGAAACTACACACAGATGTTCTGGGGCTGAAACTAAAACAGACGTTCTGGGGCTGAAACTACACACAGATGTTCTGGAGCTGAAACTAAAACACAGACGCTCTGGAGCTGAAACTACACACAGATGTTCTGGGGCTGAAACTAAAACACAGACGTTCTGGAGCTGAAACTAAAACACAGACGCTCTGGGGCTGAAACTACACACAGATGTTCTGGGGCTGAAACTAAAACACAGACGTTCTGGGGCTGAAACTAAAACACAGACGCTCTGGGGCTGAAACTACACACAGATGTTCTGGGGCTGAAACTAAAACACAGACGTTCTGGAGCTGAAACTAAAACACAGACGCTCTGGGGCTGAAACTACACACAGATGTTCTGGGGCTGAAACTAAAACACAGACGTTCTGGGGCTGAAACTAAAACACAGACGCTCTGGGGCTGAAACTACACACAGATGTTCTGGGGCTGAAACTAAAACACAGACGTTCTGGGGCTGAAACTAAAACAGATGTTCTGGAGCTGAAACTACACACAGATGTTCTGGGGCTGAAACTAAAACACAGATGTTCTGGGGCTGAAACTAAAACACAGATGTTCTGGGGCTGAAACTAAAACACAGATGTTCTGGGGCTGAAACTAAAACACAGATGTTCTGGGGCTGAAACTACACACAGATGTTCTGGGGCTGAAACTAAAACACAGATGTTCTGGAGCTGAAACTACACACAGATGTTCTGGGGCTGAAACTAAAACAGACGTTCTGGGGCTGAAACTACACACAGATGTTCTGGGGCTGAAACTAAAACACAGACGTTCTGGAGCTGAAACTAAAACACAGACGCTCTGGAGCTGAAACTACACACAGATGTTCTGGGGCTGAAACTAAAACACAGACGTTCTGGAGCTGAAACTAAAACACAGACGCTCTGGGGCTGAAACTACACACAGATGTTCTGGGGCTGAAACTAAAACACAGATGTTCTGGGGCTGAAACTAAAACAGACGTTCTGGGGCTGAAACTACACACAGATGTTCTGGAGCTGAAACTACACACAGATGTTCTGGGGCTGAAACTACACACAGATGTTCTGGGGCTGAAACTAAAACAGACGTTCTGGGGCTGAAACTACACACAGATGTTCTGGGGCTGAAACTAAAACAGACGTTCTGGGGCTGAAACTACACACAGATGTTCTGGAGCTGAAACTAAAACACAGATGTTCTGGGGCTGAAACTAAAACAGACGTTCTGGGGCTGAAACTACACACAGATGTTCTGGAGCTGAAACTACACACAGATGTTCTGGGGCTGAAACTACACACAGATGTTCTGGGGCTGAAACTAAAACAGACGTTCTGGGGCTGAAACTACACACAGATGTTCTGGGGCTGAAACTAAAACAGACGTTCTGGGGCTGAAACTACACACAGATGTTCTGGAGCTGAAACTAAAACACAGATGTTCTGGGGCTGAAACTAAAACAGACGTTCTGGGGCTGAAACTACACACAGATGTTCTGGAGCTGAAACTACACACAGATGTTCTGGGGCTGAAACTACACACAGATGTTCTGGGGCTGAAACTAAAACAGACGTTCTGGGGCTGAAACTACACACAGATGTTCTGGGGCTGAAACTAAAACAGACGTTCTGGGGCTGAAACTACACACAGATGTTCTGGGGCTGAAACTAAAACACAGACGTTCTGGAGCTGAAACTAAAACACAGACGCTCTGGAGCTGAAACTACACACAGATGTTCTGGGGCTGAAACTAAAACACAGACGTTCTGGAGCTGAAACTAAAACACAGACGCTCTGGGGCTGAAACTACACACAGATGTTCTGGGGCTGAAACTAAAACACAGATGTTCTGGGGCTGAAACTAAAACAGACGTTCTGGGGCTGAAACTACACACAGATGTTCTGGAGCTGAAACTACACACAGATGTTCTGGGGCTGAAACTACACAGATGTTCTGGGGCTGAAACTAAAACAGACGTTCTGGGGCTGAAACTACACACAGATGTTCTGGGGCTGAAACTAAAACAGACGTTCTGGGGCTGAAACTACACACAGATGTTCTGGAGCTGAAACTAAAACACAGATGTTCTGGGGCTGAAACTAAAACAGACGTTCTGGGGCTGAAACTACACACAGATGTTCTGGAGCTGAAACTACACACAGATGTTCTGGGGCTGAAACTACACACAGATGTTCTGGGGCTGAAACTAAAACAGACGTTCTGGGGCTGAAACTACACACAGATGTTCTGGGGCTGAAACTAAAACAGACGTTCTGGGGCTGAAACTACACACAGATGTTCTGGGGCTGAAACTAAAACACAGATGTTCTGGGGCTGAAACTAAAACAGACGTTCTGGGGCTGAAACTACACACAGATGTTCTGGAGCTGAAACTACACACAGATGTTCTGGGGCTGAAACTACACACAGATGTTCTGGGGCTGAAACTAAAACAGACGTTCTGGGGCTGAAACTACACACAGATGTTCTGGGGCTGAAACTAAAACAGACGTTCTGGGGCTGAAACTACACACAGATGTTCTGGAGCTGAAACTAAAACACAGACGCTCTGGAGCTGAAACTACACACAGATGTTCTGGGGCTGAAACTAAAACACAGACGTTCTGGAGCTGAAACTAAAACACAGACGCTCTGGGGCTGAAACTACACACAGATGTTCTGGGGCTGAAACTAAAACACAGACGTTCTGGGGCTGAAACTAAAACACAGACGCTCTGGGGCTGAAACTACACACAGATGTTCTGGGGCTGAAACTAAAACACAGACGTTCTGGAGCTGAAACTAAAACACAGACGCTCTGGGGCTGAAACTACACACAGATGTTCTGGGGCTGAAACTAAAACACAGACGTTCTGGGGCTGAAACTAAAACACAGACGCTCTGGGGCTGAAACTACACACAGATGTTCTGGGGCTGAAACTAAAACACAGATGTTCTGGGGCTGAAACTAAAACACAGACGTTCTGGGGCTGAAACTAAAACACAGACGCTCTGGGGCTGAAACTACACACAGATGTTCTGGGGCTGAAACTAAAACAGATGTTCTGGAGCTGAAACTACACACAGATGTTCTGGGGCTGAAACTAAAACACAGATGTTCTGGGGCTGAAACTAAAACACAGATGTTCTGGGGCTGAAACTAAAACACAGATGTTCTGGGGCTGAAACTAAAACACAGATGTTCTGGGGCTGAAACTACACACAGATGTTCTGGGGCTGAAACTAAAACACAGATGTTCTGGAGCTGAAACTACACACAGATGTTCTGGGGCTGAAACTAAAACAGACGTTCTGGGGCTGAAACTAAAACACAGATGTTCTGGGGCTGAAACTAAAACACAGACGTTCTGGAGCTGAAACTAAAACAGACGTTCTGGGGCTGAAACTAAAACACAGATGTTCTGGGGCTGAAACTAAAACACAGATGTTCTGGGGCTGAAACTAAAACACAGACGTTCTGGGGCTGAAACTAAAACACAGACGTTCTGGAGCTGAAACTAAAACACAGACGTTCTGGAGCTGAAACTACACACACAGACGTTCTGGAGCTGAAACTACACACACAGATGTTCTGGAGCTGAAACTAAAACACAGACGTTCTGGGGCTGAAACTAAAACACAGACGTTCTGGGGCTGAAACTAAAACACAGACGTTCTGGGGCTGAAACTACACACACAGACGTTCTGGAGCTGAAACTACACACACAGATGTTCTGGAGCTGAAACTAAAACACAGACGTTCTGGAGCTGAAACTAAAACACAGACGTTCTGGGGCTGAAACTAAAACACAGACGTTCTGGAGCTGAAACTACACACACAGATGTTCTGGGGCTGAAACTAAAACACAGACGTTCTGGAGCTGAAACTAAAACACAGATGTTCTGGGGCTGAAACTAAAACACAGATGTTCTGGAGCTGAAACTAAAACACAGACGTTCTGGAGCTGAAACTAAAACACAGACGTTCTGGGGCTGAAACTAAAACACAGACGTTCTGGAGCTGAAACTACACACACAGATGTTCTGGGGCTGAAACTAAAACACAGACGTTCTGGAGCTGAAACTAAAACACAGATGTTCTGGGGCTGAAACTAAAACACAGATGTTCTGGAGCTGAAACTAAAACACAGACGTTCTGGAGCTGAAACTAAAACACAGACGTTCTGGGGCTGAAACTAAAACACAGACGTTCTGGAGCTGAAACTACACACACAGACGTTCTGGAGCTGAAACTACACACACAGATGTTCTGGAGCTGAAACTAAAACACAGACGTTCTGGAGCTGAAACTAAAACACAGACGTTCTGGGGCTGAAACTAAAACACAGACGTTCTGGAGCTGAAACTACACACACAGATGTTCTGGGGCTGAAACTAAAACACAGACGTTCTGGAGCTGAAACTAAAACACAGATGTTCTGGGGCTGAAACTAAAACACAGATGTTCTGGAGCTGAAACTAAAACACAGACGTTCTGGAGCTGAAACTAAAACACAGACGTTCTGGGGCTGAAACTAAAACACAGACGTTCTGGAGCTGAAACTACACACACAGATGTTCTGGGGCTGAAACTAAAACACAGACGTTCTGGAGCTGAAACTAAAACACAGATGTTCTGGGGCTGAAACTAAAACACAGATGTTCTGGAGCTGAAACTAAAACACAGACGTTCTGGAGCTGAAACTAAAACACAGACGTTCTGGGGCTGAAACTAAAACACAGACGTTCTGGAGCTGAAACTACACACACAGATGTTCTGGGGCTGAAACTAAAACACAGACGTTCTGGAGCTGAAACTAAAACACAGACGTTCTGGGGCTGAAACTAAAACACAGACGTTCTGGAGCTGAAACTAAAACACAGACGTTCTGGGGCTGAAACTAAAACACAGACGTTCTGGAGCTGAAACTAAAACACAGACGTTCTGGAGCTGAAACTAAAACACAGACGTTCTGGAGCTGAAACTAAAACACAGACGTTCTGGGGCTGAAACTAAAACACAGACGTTCTGGGGCTGAAACTAAAACACAGACGTTCTGGGGCTGAAACTAAAACACAGACGTTCTGGAGCTGAAACTAAAACAGACGTTCTGGAGCTGAAACTAAAACACAGGCGTTCTGGGGCTGAAACTAAAACACAGACGTTCTGGAGCTGAAACTAAAACACAGACGTTCTGGAGCTGAAACTACACACACAGACGTTCTGGGGCTGAAACTAAAACACAGACGTTCTGGAGCTGAAACTAAAACACAGACGTTCTGGGGCTGAAACTAAAACACAGACGTTCTGGAGCTGAAACTAAAACACAGACGTTCTGGGGCTGAAACTAAAACACAGACGTTCTGGGGCTGAAACTACACACACAGACGTTCTGGAGCTGAAACTAAAACACAGACGTTCTGGGGCTGAAACTAAAACACAGACGTTCTGGAGCTGAAACTACACACACAGATGTTCTGGGGCTGAAACTAAAACACAGACGTTCTGGAGCTGAAACTAAAACACAGATGTTCTGGGGCTGAAACTAAAACACAGATGTTCTGGAGCTGAAACTAAAACACAGACGTTCTGGAGCTGAAACTAAAACACAGACGTTCTGGGGCTGAAACTAAAACACAGACGTTCTGGAGCTGAAACTAAAACACAGACGCTCTGGAGCTGAAACTACACACAGATGTTCTGGGGCTGAAACTAAAACACAGACGCTCTGGGGCTGAAACTACACACAGATGTTCTGGGGCTGAAACTAAAACACAGATGTTCTGGGGCTGAAACTAAAACACAGACGTTCTGGGGCTGAAACTAAAACACAGACGTTCTGGGGCTGAAACTAAAACACAGACGTTCTGGGGCTGAAACTAAAACACAGACGTTCTGGAGCTGAAACTAAAACACAGACGTTCTGGAGCTGAAACTAAAACACAGATGTTCTGGGGCTGAAACTAAAACACAGATGTTCTGGGGCTGAAACTACACACAGATGTTCTGGGGCTGAAACTAAAACACAGATGTTCTGGAGCTGAAACTAAAACACAGACGCTCTGGGGCTGAAACTACACACAGATGTTCTGGGGCTGAAACTAAAACACAGACGTTCTGGAGCTGAAACTAAAACACAGACGCTCTGGGGCTGAAACTACACACAGATGTTCTGGGGCTGAAACTAAAACACAGATGTTCTGGAGCTGAAACTACACACAGATGTTCTGGGGCTGAAACTAAAACACAGATGTTCTGGAGCTGAAACTAAAACAGATGTTCTGGAGCTGAAACTACACACAGATGTTCTGGGGCTGAAACTAAAACACAGATGTTCTGGAGCTGAAACTAAAACAGATGTTCTGGAGCTGAAACTACACACAGATGTTCTGGGGCTGAAACTAAAACACAGATGTTCTGGGGCTGAAACTAAAACACAGATGTTCTGGGGCTGAAACTAAAACACAGACGTTCTGGGGCTGAAACTAAAACAGATGTTCTGGAGCTGAAACTACACACAGATGTTCTGGGGCTGAAACTAAAACACAGATGTTCTGGAGCTGAAACTACACACAGATGTTCTGGAGCTGAAACTAAAACACAGACGTTCTGGGGCTGAAACTAAAACACAGACGTTCTGGGGCTGAAACTAAAACACAGACGTTCTGGGGCTGAAACTAAAACACAGACGTTCTGGAGCTGAAACTAAAACACAGACGTTCTGGGGCTGAAACTAAAACACAGATGTTCTGGGGCTGAAACTAAAACACAGATGTTCTGGAGCTGAAACTAAAACAGACGTTCTGGGGCTGAAACTAAAACACAGACGTTCTGGAGCTGAAACTAAAACACAGACGTTCTGGGGCTGAAACTAAAACACAGACGTTCTGGAGCTGAAACTAAAACAGACGTTCTGGGGCTGAAACTAAAACACAGATGTTCTGGGGCTGAAACTAAAACACAGACGTTCTGGAGCTGAAACTAAAACACAGATGTTCTGGAGCTGAAACTAAAACACAGACGTTTTGGGGCTGAAACTAAAACACAGACGTTCTGGAGCTGAAACTAAAACACAGACGTTCTGGAGCTGAAACTAAAACACAGACGTTCTGGGGCTGAAACTAAAACACAGACGTTCTGGGGCTGAAACTACACACACATGTTCTGGAGCTGAAACTAAAACACAGACGTTCTGGGGCTGAAACTAAAACACAGACGTTCTGGAGCTGAAACTAAAACACAGATGTTCTGGAGCTGAAACTAAAACACAGACGTTCTGGAGCTGAAACTACACACACAGATGTTCTGGGGCTGAAACTAAAACACAGACGTTCTGGAGCTGAAACTAAAACACAGATGTTCTGGAGCTGAAACTAAAACACAGACGTTCTGGAGCTGAAACTACACACACAGATGTTCTGGGGCTGAAACTAAAACACAGACGTTCTGGAGCTGAAACTACACACAGATGTTCTGGAGCTGAAACTAAAACAGACGTTCTGGGGCTGAAACTAAAACACAGACGTTCTGGAGCTGAAACTACACACAGATGTTCTGGAGCTGAAACTAAAACAGACGTTCTGGGGCTGAAACTAAAACACAGATGTTCTGGGGCTGAAACTAAAACACAGATGTTCTGGGGCTGAAACTAAAACACAGACGTTCTGGAGCTGAAACTAAAACAGACGTTCTGGGGCTGAAACTAAAACACAGATGTTCTGGGGCTGAAACTAAAACAGATGTTCTGGGGCTGAAACTAAAACACAGACGTTCTGGGGCTGAAACTAAAACACAGACGTTCTGGAGCTGAAACTAAAACACAGACGTTCTGGAGCTGAAACTACACACACAGACGTTCTGGAGCTGAAACTACACACACAGATGTTCTGGAGCTGAAACTAAAACACAGACGTTCTGGGGCTGAAACTAAAACACAGACGTTCTGGGGCTGAAACTAAAACACAGACGTTCTGGGGCTGAAACTACACACACAGACGTTCTGGAGCTGAAACTACACACACAGATGTTCTGGAGCTGAAACTAAAACACAGACGTTCTGGAGCTGAAACTAAAACACAGACGTTCTGGGGCTGAAACTAAAACACAGACGTTCTGGAGCTGAAACTACACACACAGATGTTCTGGGGCTGAAACTAAAACACAGACGTTCTGGAGCTGAAACTAAAACACAGATGTTCTGGGGCTGAAACTAAAACACAGATGTTCTGGAGCTGAAACTAAAACACAGACGTTCTGGAGCTGAAACTAAAACACAGACGTTCTGGGGCTGAAACTAAAACACAGACGTTCTGGAGCTGAAACTACACACACAGATGTTCTGGGGCTGAAACTAAAACACAGACGTTCTGGAGCTGAAACTAAAACACAGATGTTCTGGGGCTGAAACTAAAACACAGATGTTCTGGAGCTGAAACTAAAACACAGACGTTCTGGAGCTGAAACTAAAACACAGACGTTCTGGGGCTGAAACTAAAACACAGACGTTCTGGAGCTGAAACTACACACACAGACGTTCTGGAGCTGAAACTACACACACAGATGTTCTGGAGCTGAAACTAAAACACAGACGTTCTGGAGCTGAAACTAAAACACAGACGTTCTGGGGCTGAAACTAAAACACAGACGTTCTGGAGCTGAAACTACACACACAGATGTTCTGGGGCTGAAACTAAAACACAGACGTTCTGGAGCTGAAACTAAAACACAGATGTTCTGGGGCTGAAACTAAAACACAGATGTTCTGGAGCTGAAACTAAAACACAGACGTTCTGGAGCTGAAACTAAAACACAGACGTTCTGGGGCTGAAACTAAAACACAGACGTTCTGGAGCTGAAACTACACACACAGATGTTCTGGGGCTGAAACTAAAACACAGACGTTCTGGAGCTGAAACTAAAACACAGATGTTCTGGGGCTGAAACTAAAACACAGATGTTCTGGAGCTGAAACTAAAACACAGACGTTCTGGAGCTGAAACTAAAACACAGACGTTCTGGGGCTGAAACTAAAACACAGACGTTCTGGAGCTGAAACTACACACACAGATGTTCTGGGGCTGAAACTAAAACACAGACGTTCTGGAGCTGAAACTAAAACACAGACGTTCTGGGGCTGAAACTAAAACACAGACGTTCTGGAGCTGAAACTAAAACACAGACGTTCTGGGGCTGAAACTAAAACACAGACGTTCTGGAGCTGAAACTAAAACACAGACGTTCTGGAGCTGAAACTAAAACACAGACGTTCTGGAGCTGAAACTAAAACACAGACGTTCTGGGGCTGAAACTAAAACACAGACGTTCTGGGGCTGAAACTAAAACACAGACGTTCTGGGGCTGAAACTAAAACACAGACGTTCTGGAGCTGAAACTAAAACAGACGTTCTGGAGCTGAAACTAAAACACAGGCGTTCTGGGGCTGAAACTAAAACACAGACGTTCTGGAGCTGAAACTAAAACACAGACGTTCTGGAGCTGAAACTACACACACAGACGTTCTGGGGCTGAAACTAAAACACAGACGTTCTGGAGCTGAAACTAAAACACAGACGTTCTGGGGCTGAAACTAAAACACAGACGTTCTGGAGCTGAAACTAAAACACAGACGTTCTGGGGCTGAAACTAAAACACAGACGTTCTGGGGCTGAAACTACACACAGACGTTCTGGGGCTGAAACTAAAACACAGACGTTCTGGGGCTGAAACTAAAACAGACGTTCTGGAGCTGAAACTAAAACACAGACGTTCTGGGGCTGAAACTAAAACACAGATGTTCTGGGGCTGAAACTAAAACACAGATGTTCTGGGGCTGAAACTAAAACACAGATGTTCTGGGGCTGAAACTACACACAGACGTTCTGGGGCTGAAACTAAAACACAGACGTTCTGGGGCTGAAACTAAAACACAGACGTTCTGGGGCTGAAACTAAAACACAGATGTTCTGGGGCTGAAACTAAAACACAGATGTTCTGGGGCTGAAACTAAAACACAGATGTTCTGGGGCTGAAACTAAAACACAGATGTTCTGGGGCTGAAACTAAAACACAGACGTTCTGGGGCTGAAACTAAAACACAGATGTTCTGGGGCTGAAACTACACACAGACGTTCTGGGGCTGAAACTAAAACACAGACGTTCTGGGGCTGAAACTAAAACACAGATGTTCTGGGGCTGAAACTACACACAGACGTTCTGGGGCTGAAACTAAAACACAGATGTTCTGGGGCTGAAACTAAAACACAGATGTTCTGGGGCTGAAACTAAAACACAGATGTTCTGGGGCTGAAACTAAAACACAGACGTTCTGGGGCTGAAACTAAAACACAGACGTTCTGGGGCTGAAACTAAAACACAGATGTTCTGGGGCTGAAACTAAAACACAGATGTTCTGGGGCTGAAACTAAAACACAGATGTTCTGGGGCTGAAACTACACACAGACGTTCTGGGGCTGAAACTAAAACACAGACGTTCTGGGGCTGAAACTACACACAGACGTTCTGGGGCTGAAACTAAAACACAGATGTTCTGGGGCTGAAACTAAAACACAGATGTTCTGGGGCTGAAACTAAAACACAGATGTTCTGGGGCTGAAACTAAAACACAGATGTTCTGGGGCTGAAACTAAAACACAGATGTTCTGGGGCTGAAACTAAAACACAGATGTTCTGGGGCTGAAACTACACACAGACGTTCTGGGGCTGAAACTAAAACACAGACGTTCTGGGGCTGAAACTACACACAGACGTTCTGGGGCTGAAACTAAAACACAGATGTTCTGGGGCTGAAACTAAAACACAGATGTTCTGGGGCTGAAACTAAAACACAGATGTTCTGGGGCTGAAATTGCACACAGATGTTCTGGAGCTGAAACACACACAGATGTTCTGGAGCTGAAACACACACAGATGTTCTGGAGCTAAAGCACACACAGATGTTCTGGAGCGAGTGTGTACCTGCCAGAGCTCTCTGACCCGCTGCATGATACGCCACGATGAACTTCTTGCCCTCCCGGTCCTCAGTCTTAGTCTCCAGGCCGGGAAACAGCAGCTTCACAGCTCTGTGCAGGAGAGTGCGCTTCTCCTTCGAGTCCTCCTGCACCTGAAGAACATCAGACAGACATCAGACAGACAGACAGACAGACATCAGACAGACAGACAGACATCAGACATCATCACACTACAGGATTAATTCAGATTAAACACATAATGTCATAAAGTACAGTATTGATGTGTGGGGTCATGAGAGTGTGTGGGGTCATGAGAGTGTGTAGGGTAATGAATGTGTAGGGTAATGAGGGTGTAGAGTAATGAGGGTGTAGGGTAATGAGGGTGAAGGGTAATGAGGGTGAAGGGTAATGAGGGTGTAGGGTAATGAGGGTGTAGAGTAATGAGGGTGTAGGGTAATGAGGGTGTAGGGTAATGAGGGTGAAGGGTAATGAGGGTGAAGGGTAATGAGGGTGTAGGGTAATGAGGGTGTAGGGTAATGAGGGTGTAGGGTAATGAATGTGTAGGGTAATGAGGGTGTAGGGTAATGAGGGTGTAGGGTAATGAGGGTGTAGGGTAATGAGGGTGTAGGGTAATGAGGGTGTAGAGTAATGAGGGTGTAGGGTAATGAGGGTGTAGAGTAATGAGGGTGTAGGGTTATGAGTGTGTAGGGTAATGAGGGTGTAGGGTAATGAGGGTGTAGGGTAATGAGGGTGTAGAGTAATGAGGGTGTAGGGTTATGAGTGTGTAGGGTAATGAGGGTGTAGGGTAATGAGGGTGTAGGGTAATGAGGGTGTAGGGTAATGAGGGTGTAGGGTTATGAGTGTGTAGGGTAATGAGGGTGTAGGGTAATGAGGGTGTAGGGTAATGAGGGTGTAGAGTAATGAGGGTGTAGGGTAATGAGGGTGTAGAGTAATGAGGGTGTAGAGTAATGAGGGTGTAGGGTAATGAGGGTGTAGGGTAATGAGGGTGTAGGGTAATGAATGTGTAGGGTAATGAGGGTGTAGGGTAATGAGGGTGTAGAGTAATGAGGGTGTAGGGTAATGAGGGTGTAGGGTAATGAGGGTGTAGGGTAATGAGGGTGTAGGGTAATGAATGTGTAGGGTAATGAGGGTGTAGGGTAATGAGGGTGTAGGGTAATGAGGGTGTAGGGTAATGAGGGTGTAGGGTAATGAGTAGGGGTGTAAATCGGACAGTTAATCACGATACGATATCGATTCTCTCAGCCAGCGATACGATATTTGCCGATACCTCAAAAAATTATACGATACGATTACGATTCGATTCAGGGCTATATCGAACGATTAATCGATATTTAGATATTATGTGCCAAGTGTACACAACCAGTTACGTTTATTAACTCACAATACATCCAAAATAACATGAAAGTTTAATTAAACTCTTTGAAAATTGCACACCCTCTCCCAATTGGGACATTTACAAGTTGTTTGTTACAAGTTTAAAAAAAAACATGATATATGAAAATGAACAAGAACGGAGTTATCTGTTTTTGCAAATGAACTCTTCTGTTATAACTTATTAAAGTTCATTGAAGGGATTTTATATATATATATTAGGGCTGGGCAAGTTAACGCGTTATTATCGCGTTAACGCATTTATTAATTAATGCCGACAATTTTTTTATCGCACGTTAACGCAGTTTTTTTTTATTATTATTTTGAAAGCCCGTTGCTCACTGGCTCTGAATACACATAGGCCTACAGTCAAACCATGATCACAGGAGGGGTGGGATGTTGGTCAGCCAGCAAATAACCCACCCAAACAAGCAGTGGAGAGAGGCAGGTTCTCTCTGGTGAACAGTTAAAGGGTTGCGCTACGCGAGTGAATGACAGGTGCTCTATGGATAGTACCTATAAAACCTATAGATAATAACTATTTAGATTCTGGAAACTCACTAATAGCGAGCCGAGGATCAGTCTCTCTTCTAATGATTTGTGCTGCGCGTCCTTTATAAAAAGTTATAGACAATTCAACTTCGGCAACGAGCGGGCGCGTGCGTGAGGCGAGCATGACCGCAACAGTTTCACAGGAACGCACCCGCTTGTCGCTGCACCTTGTGCTCGACCACTTCACCTCACTCTTGGCTGATTTATACTTATGCGTCGGACTTACACCGAAGACAATACGCTATAGACTACGCGTTGGTTTTCATTTATATCTCTCCGTCGTTGTCCGCGTTGACGCGCAATTACACATGCAGAGGGAGCATGTGAAACCCGGGGAGCGGTTCTAGCAATCACAGCGCTTGCGGTACGCGTAGAATTGACGTTACATTTTTGGAGAGGTGCACGTCAGGGTACGCCGAAGTGTACGAGCACTACACAGCTACGGCGTGAGTATAAAGTATAAATTGTTTTTTTACTCTGTTTAATGTAATCTTACGTGGGAAACCATGGCATGACCAAACCTAAGCTACTATAAGTAACGTTGGTCGACTTATATAGTAGTGATCATGACCTCTGACTACTACATAGACTGTTTCTGCTGCTGCCTGATAAAAGATACCTGTTGATACCTGTTCAGAAAAAAAACAAGAAAACTGGACTCGTTTTAACTAACTAGATAAAAGGTAATGCCCTGGCAGTGGCAAATAGCTTTGTTTAAATATTTGATTTGATTACATTAATGTTTAAGTTGAGATTTGAGATTACTGTGTAAAGGGAATACTGCTGGTATAAAATTACCTTATTTGTTTAAAGTTATTGCACTTTTGTGTACATAGCAGTACATTTAAATCAAAAGTGCGCAATACACTACTTTAGAAGTCATTATTCAATTTTGCGCATAACAATGCGATTAATCGCGATTAAAAATTTTAATCGTTGCCCAGCACTAATATATATATATATATATATATATATATATATATATATATATATATATATATATATATGTATATATATATATTGTGTGTGGCAAAAGCAGATAACTCCACATTTCATGTTTCAGAGTTAAACAAAGCCAAGTAATTGGTATGATACATAATAAAACACTTGGTTAACGTTAATCTCCTCAGCTGACATAGACGCCTGTCGAACTTTGTTGTTGTGATTAACGTACACGCAATACAGAGAGCTTTTCACGACTCACCACTAACGTGCTGTTTTAGCAAGATTCCGTGAAAAAGTTTCAGCTTGTATTTTCCTTTTACGCCCCGAAGAAGATATCACGGGACGGGGTTCATCAAGGTCGCTGAAATCCATCCTCGATCACTTTTAGTCAGCTTTGACGAAACTCCTCTCAGCAAGCGCGTCTTTTCAAAGTGACAAGCAGCCTTGTCACCTGACCTGAATACCGCGCACTGATTTGCTAAAACAGACTTTTTCGGGGCTTGTCGTTTCTGCTGTAAAACATGAACTCGCGATGCCTTGACAGTGGAAAATACCGGCTTTTGTGACAAAAGGTTCAGTCAATCTTATCAGGCGTCTATTTCAGCGGAGAAAAGTTACGTGAGGATGTGGAGTGTGTCAAAATAAAGGTACCGTACATCGATATTTTATGTGTGGTATCGATGCATCGTATCGTTAGACGTTTGATCGATGCATCGATCCATATCGATGTATTGTTACACCCCTAGTAATGAGGGTGTGGGGTCATGAGAGTGTGTAGGGTCATGAAAGTGTGTAGGGTCATGAGAGTGTGTAGGGTCATGAGGGTGTAGGGTCATGAGGGTGTAGGGTCATGAGGGTGTAGGGTCATGAGGGTGTAGGGTCATGAGTGTGTAGGGTCATGAGTGTGTAGGGTCATGAGTGTGTAGGGTACGTTCTGGGGCTGAAACTAAAACACAGATGTTCTGGAGCTGAAACTACACAGACATTCTGGGGCTGAAACTAAAACACAGATGTGTTTGTAGGGTAATGAGTGTGTAGGGTAATTAGGGTGTAGGGTAATTAGGGTAATGAGGGTGTAGGGTAATGAGGGTGTAGAGTCATGAGAGTGTGGGGTCATGAGAGTGTGGGGTCACGAGTGTGGGGTCACGAGAGTGTGGGGTCACGAGAGTGTGGGGTCACGAGAGTGTGTGGGGTCATGAGAGTGTGTGGGGTCATGAGAGTGTGTGGGGTCATGAGGTCATGAGAGTCTGTGGGGTCATGAGAGTGTGTGGGGTCATGAGAGTGTAGGGTAATGAGGGTGTAGGGTAATGAGGGTGTAGAGTAACGAGTGTGTGTAGGGTCATGAGAGTGTGTAGGGTCATGAGAGTGTGTGGGGTCATGAGGGGGTGTAGGGTCATGAGGGGGTGTAGGGTCATGAGGGGGTGTAGGGTCATGAGGGTGTAGGGTAATGAGGGTGTAGGGTAATGAGGGTGTAGGGTAATGAGGGTGTAGAGTAATGAGGGTGTAGAGTAATGAGGGTGTAGAGTAATGAGGGTGTGTAGGGTTATGAGTGTAGGGTAATGAGGGTGTAGAGTAATGAGTGTGTGTAGGGTTATGAGGGTGTAGGGTAATGAGGGTGTAGGGTAATGAGGGTGTAGGGTAATGAGGGTGTGTAGGGTTATGAGAGTGTAGAGTAATGAGTGTGTGTAGGGTAATGAGTGTGTGTAGGGTAATGAGTGTGTGTAGGGTAATGAGGGTGTGTAGGGTAATGAGGGTGTGTAGGGTAATGAGGGTGTAGGGTAATGAGGGTGTAGGGTAATGAGTGTGTAGGGTAATGAGGGTGTAGGGTAATGAGGGTGTAGGGTTATGAGAGTGTAGAGTAATGAGTGTGTGTAGGGTAAAGAGTGTGTGTAGGGTAATGAGGGTGTGTAGGGTAATGAGTGTGTGTAGGGTAATGAGGGTGTAGGGTAATGAGGGTGTAGGGTTATGAGTGTGTGTAGGGTAATGAGGGTGTAGGGTAATGAGGGTGTAGAGCAGGGATTCTCAAACTTTTTGTGTATGTGGACCACTATTTGTAATCAAGAATTTTCGCGGACCACCTCATAATACACATACTAAAATATGTCTACACACAATCCTACCTGAATTAATCCGCACCTCTAAATAGGCTTACTAGCACTAAAACTATAACTGGTCATCACATCAGTACAACAGGCTCGTTAAAAGAAAGTTTACTGCACACAACGGCTGCCGCATATTTTGTTTATTTATTTACTCAAGCGCTCGAGGGCATAATCAGGGGGGGAGGGGGGGGTGTTTCATGACAACTATTTTTTTTTTTTCATTGGTTGTTGCGTTAAATCTTACCCAGACACAATCATGCTATTTTCTGATTGGTTATTGTGTGGCTCGACTAACAACACCAGGAGAGACGCGCTTGATTCCTGACGGTTCCATAGTTAGAGCGGCGCGGCCAGAGAAATTTTGGGCACTGCGGCATATTAAATATATTATAAATAGTTTTTCTGCGTGAGAAATACAATGTGTGGCGGGAGTGCGTGACAAAAGACCGAAATGAGTGACTGTCACGCTCAATGTGTGACACTTGAGAGCCCTGATGAAGAACCTGTTGCTATCCACCGATCCATGTTGTGGTTCTAACGGCACTGAACTTGAACGTCACGGCCGAGCGCCACTAGCCTATTTTATTAATCACACAATAACTTGACAATTTAATTTAAATTTTATATCAATATAGGCCTACATATTCTTTTTACTTTTTATTTTTTTAAGGGAATTTCCTGGTAAAATGAAGGTAAAAATTTTTATTTTATATTTTATTTTTTCTTTCCACGGACCACTAGTGGTCCGCGGACCACAGTTTGAGAATTGCTGGTGTAGAGTAATGAGGGTGTAGAGTAATGAGTGTGTAGAGTAATGAGTGTGTAGAGTAATGAGTGTGTAGAGTAATGAGTGTGTGTAGGGTTATGAGTGTGTAGAGTAATGAGGGTGTAGGGTAATGAGGGTGTAGGGTAATGAGTGTGTGTAGGGTTATGAGTGTAGGGTAATGAGGGTGTAGAGTAATGAGTGTGTGTATGGTTATGAGTGTGTAGGGTAATGAGGGTGTAGAGTAATGAGGGTGTGTAGGGTTATGAGTGTGTAGAGTAATGAGGGTGTAGGGTAATGAGGGTGTAGGGTAATGAGGGTGTAGGGTAATGAGGGTGTAGAGTAATGAGGGTGTAGGGTTATGAGTGTGTAGAGTAATGAGGGTGTAGAGTAATGAGTGTGTAGAGTAATGAGGGTGTAGAGTAATGAGGGTGTAGGGTAATGAGGGTGTAGAGTAATGAGGGTGTAGGGTTATGAGTGTGTAGAGTAATGAGGGTGTAGAGTAATGAGTGTGTAGAGTAATGAGGGTGTAGAGTAATGAGGGTGTAGGGTAAAATGGGTGTAGAGTAATGAGTGTGTGTAGGGTTATGAGTGTGTAGAGTAATGAGGGTGTAGGGTAATGAGGGTGTAGGGTAATGAGGGTGTAGAGTAATGAGTGTGTGTAGGGTTATGAGTGTGTAGAGTAATGAGGGTGTAGAGTAATGAGGGTGTAGAGTAATGAGGGTGTAGAGTAATGAGGGTGTAGGGTAAAATGGGTGTAGAGTAATGAGTGTGTGTAGGGTTATGAGTGTGTAGAGTAATGAGGGTGTAGGGTAATGAGGGTGTAGGGTAATGAGGGTGTAGAGTAATGAGGGTGTAGGGTTATGAGTGTGTAGAGTAATGAGTGTGTAGAGTAATGAGGGTGTAGAGTAATGAGGGTGTAGGGTAATGAGGGTGTAGGGTAATGAGGGTGTAGGGTAATGAGGGTGTAGGGTTATGAGTGTGTAGAGTAATGAGGGTGTAGAGTAATAATAATAATAATAATAATAATACATTTTATTTGAGGCGCCTTTCTAGGCACTCAAGGACACCGTACAGAAATGCAAAACATTTAAAAGCAGCAAAGCCAAAACAATAGAACATTAAAACAAGATAAAAGCAAAATTTAAATCACAAGTGGTAGGCAGTTTTAAACAGATGCGTTTTGAGTTGTGATTTAAAATGAGAGAATGAATCGATGTTTCTAAGGTGAGGTGGTAAAGAGTTCCAGAGGCGGGGGGCAGAGCGGCTGAATGCTCTGCTCCCCATTGTGGTGAGACGAGCAGGCGGGACAGACAGGTGTATGGAGGAAGAGGATCTAAGGGAGCGGGTGGAAGTTGGACCGTGCAGGAGATCAGATAGGTATGAAGGGGCAAGGTTGTGGATGGCCTTGAATGTGAACAGAAGGATTTTGAATTGGATACGGGACAGGACCGGGAGCCAGTGAAGCTGTTGGGAGAACAGGAGTGATGTGGTGGATGGAGGGTGTTCGGGTTATGATGCGGGCAGCTGAATTCTGGACCAGTTGAAGTTTATGTAGGTATTTGTGAGGGAGGCCGAAAAGCAGAGAGTTGCAAGTCCAAACGGGAGGTGACTAGACTGTGAACAAGAATGGCGGCAGTGTGGGGGGTAAGGGAGGGGCGAAGGCGATTGATATTACGTAGATGGAAATAGGCAGACCGGGTAATGTTATTGATATGGGACTGAAAGGATAAAGTGCCGTCGAGGATGACTCCCAGACTCTTAACCTGGGGGGAAGGTGAGACGGAGGAATTGTCAATAATGAGAGAAAAGCTGTCAGTTTTGAATAAAGTGGATTTACTTCCAATGAGAAGGATCTCAGTTTTATCACTGTTTAATTTGAGGAAATTATTTGTAAACCAGGTTTTTATTTCCGAGACACAGTCAGTGAGTGAGGTAGGGGGGAGAGAGGACGATGGCTTGGTCGAGAGGTAGAGCTGGGTGTCATCGGCATAGCAATGGAATTGAATATTAAATTTGCGGAAGATATTGCCCAGGGGAAGGAGATAAATGATGAAAAGTAAGGGCCCCAGGACAGAGCCCTGGGGCACACCTGAAGTGACAGGGGAGGGAGAGGATTTAAAAGACTTAAGTTGAATGAACTGAGTACGACCAGAGAGATAGGATGTGAACCAGTCTAACGGAGTGTGAGTGATACCAATAGAGGATAACCGGTTGAGGAGAACAGAGTGACAGATGGTATCAAAGGCGGCACTCAGGTCAAGAGGATGAGAATGGTAAGTAGTCAAGAATCAGCTGCCACAAGGAGGTCATTGGTGATTTTAATAAGTGCTGTTTCAGTGCTATGAAGGGGACGGAAGCCAGACTGGAACTGTTCATACAGGTTATTATCAGGGAGATGAAGATGGAGTTGAGAGGCAACTGTTTTTTCTAGAATTTTGGAAATGAATGGTAAATTGGATATAGGACGGAAGTTATTTAAGTTAGAGGGGTCTGCGCCAAGTTTTTTCAGAATTGGGGTAATGGCGGCTGTTTTGAATGATGAAGGAACAGTTCCAGTGGTGAGAGAGGAATGGATGATAGCAGAGATGAGGGGAACCAGGGAGGGAAGGCAGGCTTTAACAAGTTGTGTGGGAATGGGATCAAGTTGACAGGTTGAAGGCTTCGATTTCCTGATGAGTTCTATAATTTCTGAGGTAGTGGGAAGCTGGAAGGAGGAGAATGGATGTATGAATGGGTGAGAGTCGGCAGAGGTACTAAAGTGAGGAGTAGATCCAAGATGCTGGTGGATGTTTTTAATTTTTTCAGTGAAAAATGAAATGAGAGAGTTGCAGAAAGATGTGTACAGGTGATGGGGGAGAAAGTCCTTGGGTTGGGTGATATTGTTAAGTAGGGAGAACAATGACTTGGAGTTTCCTTTATTTTCAGTGATTATACTTGAATAGTAGTGGGTTTTGGTTTTAGAAATAGAGTCCTTGTAACATAAGATGTGGTTATTGTACATTTCTTTGTGAATAGTGAGACCAGTTTTCTTGTAGAGACGTTCAAGTTGCCGACCTTTGGCTTTCATGAGACGAAGGTCGGGGGTGAACCAAGGGGCGGAGACGGAAAAGGAAACAGATCTATTTTTTAACGGAGCAAGGGAATTAAGAATGTTAAGGAGTCCAGTGTTGTAGTGAGAGACCAGAGCATCGGGGGTGGATAGGTTGTGAGTATCAGGAAAACAGAAGGAGTAAATACTTGAAGTGAGAGTGGCAAGATTAATGTTCTTTATATTCCGAAATGAAATAAGACGGGATATTTTAGAAAAGGAGAGAGTGAGTTTCAATGTAAATGAGAGGAGAAAATGGTCAGATATGGGGAGTTCAACGGCTGTAAGGTCAGAAGGGGTGACACCAGAACAACAGATTAAATCCAGAGTATGTCCTTTGTTGTGTGTTGGGAAAGTAGTAAATTGTTGGCATCCAAAACTTTCTAAGCAGGAGGTGAAGTCTTTAGTAAGAGGCAGATTGACATTGTCCATGTGGATATTAAAATCGCCCAGCAGTAATATATTTGGTGAAAGGGAAGATAAGTGAGTGAGAAAAGCAGTAAAATCATTTAAAAATTCACTCTTTAGTTTAGGAGGGTGGTAAACAGTTGCAATTATGGTTGGGGTGGGACCAGATAACTTGCAGACAGCAGATTCGAATGTGCTGTAGACAGGTGCAGACACCGGCGAGATTTTCCACTTCTCGCGATACATTATCGCGATACCCCCCCCTCGGCCGGAGCCGCGGGGTTTACAGATGTAAACAAACCCACTAGGAGTGGATTCATTGAGCTGGGAAAAGTCGTTGGGCTGTTGCCATGTCTCGGTTAAACAGAGAAAGTCTAGCTTACGGTCGGAGATGAGGTCCTGGATGAGATGTCCCTTGCCTGTCAATGAGCGGATGTTGAGCAGAGCGAAGTTGAGTGCGGTGTTGTCACAGCTGGTGGTGGTGGTAGCCGACCGAGCTAGGCAGGCTAACACGCTGTGGTCGACAGCCCGGTTGGTGATGCGTGGTGGGCGACGAGAGCTGGACCATATAGTCTTTATAACTGTAGAGCTGTTGTGTTGAAAATTCCGGCGGGACCCTCGGTGGATATATCTCGGACGAGGCTGGAACGCGATGTCCGGATGAAGATGGAGAGCCTCAGGCGCAGGTCCAGGCAGTTGAGAGCGCAGCCGGAGCAGGTCAGCGGCCGAAAACTGAAGTAGACCCGTCACTAGCAGGTGAGCAGGCAGTAGAAAGAGCCAAACACAGACAAACAAGATGTATGTCCTAGCGGCCCACATTATAGACACAAGATGTGGCTCAGACCAGAACAGTGGGTTAACTGTGAATGCTCAGACAACAGTAGTGCAGTAAAATCCAAAAAAAAAGTTATGAAGCCATAAGATGAGTCCGACAATTAGAAGATACAAGTTTTACAGGCGAGCAGCGGCAGCAGGTTGCGCCAGCGTTCACTCGCACAGCGTTGTGAAAACTATCCAAGCTCAACTGTAATGAGTGTGTAGAGTAATGAGGGTGTAGAGTAATGAGGGTGTAGAGTAATGAGTGTGTGTAGGGTTATGAGTGTGTAGAGTAATGAGGGTGTAGGGTAATGAGGGTGTAGGGTAATGAGGGTGTAGAGTAATGAGTGTGTGTAGGGTTATGAGTGTGTAGAGTAATGAGGGTGTAGGGTAATGAGGGTGTAGGGTAATGAGGGTGTAGAGTAATGAGGGTGTAGGGTAATGAGGGTGTAGGGTAATGAGGGTGTTGGGTAATGAGGGTGTAGGGTAATGAGGGTGTAGGGTAATGAGGGTGTGTAGGGTTATGAGTGTGTAGAGTAATGAGGGTGTAGGGTAATGAGGGTGTAGGGTAATGAGGGTGTAGAGTAATGAGTGTGTGTAGGGTTATGAGTGTGTAGAGTAATGAGGGTGTAGGGTAATGAGGGTGTAGAGTAATGAGGGTGTAGGGTAATGAGGGTGTAGGGTAATGAGGGTGTAGGGTAATGAGGGTGTAGAGTAATGAGGGTGTAGGGTAATGAGGGTGTTGGGTAATGAGTGTGTAGGGTAATGAGGGTGTAGGGTAATGAGGGTGTAGGGTAATGAGGGTGTAGAGTAATAAGTGTGTAGGGTAATGAGGGTGTTGGGTAATGAGGGTGTAGGGTAATGAGGGTGTAGGGTAATGAGGGTGTAGGGTAATGAGGGTGTGTAGGGTTATGAGTGTGTAGAGTAATGAGGGTGTAGGGTAATGAGGGTGTAGGGTAATGAGGGGATGTAGGGTAATGAGTGTGTAGGGTTATCAGTGTGTAGAGTAATGAGGGTGTAGGGTAATGAGGGGGTGTAGGGTAATGAGTGTGTGTAGGGTTATGAGTGTGTAGAGTAATGAGGGTGTAGAGTGATAAGGGTGTAGAGTAATGAGTGTGTGTAGGGTTGAGTGTGTAGAGTAATGAGGGTGTAGAGTGATAAGGGTGTAGAGTAATGAGTGTGTGTAGGGTTATGAGTGTGTAGAGTAATGAGGGTGTAGGGTAATGAGGGTGTAGGGTAATGAGGGTGTAGAGTAATAAGTGTGTGTAGGGTTATGATTGTGTAGAGTAATGAGGGTGTAGGGTTATGAGAGTGTAGAGTAATGAGTGTGTGTAGGTTTATGAGTGTGTAGAGTAATAAGGATGTGTAGGGTTATGAGTGTAGGGTAATGAGGGTGTAGAGTAATGAGTGTGTGTAGGGTTATGAGTGTGTAGGGTAATGAGGGTGTAGAGTAATGAGTGTGTGTAGGGTTATGAGTGTGTAGGGTAATGAGGGTGTAGAGTAATGAGTGTGTGTAGGGTTATGAGTGTGTAGAGTAATAAGGGTGTGTAGGGTTATGAGTGTAGGGTAATGAGGGTGTAGAGTAATAAGTGTGTAGGGTAATGAGGGTGTAGAGTAATGAGTGTGTGTAGGGTTATGAGTGTGTAGAGTAATAAGGGTGTGTAGGGTTATGAGTGTAGGGTAATGAGGGTGTAGAGTAATGAGTGTGTGTAGGGTTATGAGTGTAGGGTAATGAGGGTGTAGAGTAATGAGTGTGTGTAGGGTTATGAGTGTGTAGGGTAATGAGGGTGTAGAGTAATGAGTGTGTGTAGGGTTATGAGTGTGTAGGGTAATGAGGGTGTAGAGTAATGAGTGTGTGTAGGGTTATGAGTGTGTAGAGTAATAAGGGTGTGTAGGGTTATGAGTGTAGGGTAATGAGGGTGTAGAGTAATGAGTGTGTAGGGTAATGAGGGTGTAGAGTAATGAGTGTGTGTAGGGTTATGAGTGTGTAGAGTAATAAGGGTGTGTAGGGTTATGAGTGTAGGGTAATGAGGGTGTAGAGTAATGAGTGTGTGTAGGGTTATGAGTGTGTAGGGTAATGAGGGTGTAGAGTAATGAGTGTGTGTAGGGTTATGACTGTGTAGGGTAATGAGGCTGTAGAGTAATGAGTGTGTGTAGGGTTATGAGTGTGTAGAGTAATGAGGGTGTAGGGTAATGAGGGTGTAGGGTAATGAGGGTGTAGAGTAATAAGTGTGTAGGGTAATGAGGGTGTTGGGTAATGAGGGTGTAGGGTAATGAGGGTGTAGGGTAATGAGGGTGTGTAGGGTTATGAGTGTGTAGAGTAATGAGGGTGTAGGGTAATGAGGGGATGTAGGGTAATGAGTGTGTAGGGTTATGAGTGTGTAGAGTAATGAGGGTGTAGGGTAATGAGGGTGTAGGGTAATGAGGGGGTGTAGGGTAATGAGTGTGTGTAGGGTTATGAGTGTGTAGAGTAATGAGGGTGTAGAGTGATAAGGGTGTAGAGTAATGAGTGTGTGTAGGGTTGAGTGTGTAGAGTAATGAGGGTGTAGAGTGATAAGGGTGTAGAGTAATGAGTGTGTGTAGGGTTATGAGTGTGTAGAGTAATGAGGGTGTAGGGTAATGAGGGTGTAGGGTAATGAGGGTGTAGAGTAATAAGTGTGTGTAGGGTTATGATTGTGTAGAGTAATGAGGGTGTAGGGTTATGAGAGTGTAGAGTAATGAGTGTGTGTAGGTTTATGAGTGTGTAGAGTAATAAGGGTGTGTAGGGTTATGAGTGTAGGGTAATGAGGGTGTAGAGTAATGAGTGTGTGTAGGGTTATGAGTGTGTAGGGTAATGAGGGTGTAGAGTAATGAGTGTGTGTAGGGTTATGAGTGTGTAGGATAATAAGGGTGTGTAGGGTTATGAGTGTAGGGTAATGAGGGTGTAGAGTAATGAGTGTGTGTAGGGTTATGAGTGTGTAGGGTAAGGAGGGTGTAGAGTAATGAGTGTGTGTAGGGTTATGAGTGTGTAGGGTAATGAGGGTGTAGAGTAATGAGTGTGTGTAGGGTTATGAGTGTGTAGAGTAATAAGGGTGTGTAGGGTTATGAGTGTAGGGTAATGAGGGTGTAGAGTAATGAGTGTGTAGGGTAATGAGGGTGTAGAGTAATGAGTGTGTGTAGGGTTATGAGTGTGTAGAGTAATAAGGGTGTGTAGGGTTATGAGTGTAGGGTAATGAGGGTGTAGAGTAATGAGTGTGTGTAGGGTTATGAGTGTAGGGTAATGAGGGTGTAGAGTAATGAGTGTGTGTAGGGTTATGAGTGTGTAGGGTAATGAGGGTGTAGAGTAATGAGTGTGTGTAGGGTTATGAGTGTGTAGGGTAATGAGGGTGTAGAGTAATGAGTGTGTGTAGGGTTATGAGTGTGTAGAGTAATAAGGGTGTGTAGGGTTATGAGTGTAGGGTAATGAGGGTGTAGAGTAATGAGTGTGTAGGGTAATGAGGGTGTAGAGTAATGAGTGTGTGTAGGGTTATGAGTGTGTAGAGTAATGAGGGTGTAGGGTAATGAGGGTGTAGGGTAATGAGGGTGTAGAGTAATGAGTGTGTGTAGGGTTATGAGTGTGTAGAGTAATGAGGGTGTAGGGTAATGAGGGTGTAGGGTAATGAGGGTGTAGAGTAATGAGGGTGTAGGGTAATGAGGGTGTAGGGTAATGAGGGTGTTGGGTAATGAGGGTGTAGGGTAATGAGGGTGTAGGGTAATGAGGGTGTGTAGGGTTATGAGTGTGTAGAGTAATGAGGGTGTAGGGTAATGAGGGTGTAGGGTAATGAGGGTGTAGAGTAATGAGTGTGTGTAGGGTTATGAGTGTGTAGAGTAATGAGGGTGTAGGGTAATGAGGGTGTAGAGTAATGAGGGTGTAGGGTAATGAGGGTGTAGGGTAATGAGGGTGTAGGGTAATGAGGGTGTAGAGTAATGAGGGTGTAGGGTAATGAGGGTGTTGGGTAATGAGTGTGTAGGGTAATGAGGGTGTAGGGTAATGAGGGTGTAGGGTAATGAGGGTGTAGAGTAATAAGTGTGTAGGGTAATGAGGGTGTTGGGTAATGAGGGTGTAGGGTAATGAGGGTGTAGGGTAATGAGGGTGTAGGGTAATGAGGGTGTGTAGGGTTATGAGTGTGTAGAGTAATGAGGGTGTAGGGTAATGAGGGTGTAGGGTAATGAGGGGATGTAGGGTAATGAGTGTGTAGGGTTATCAGTGTGTAGAGTAATGAGGGTGTAGGGTAATGAGGGGGTGTAGGGTAATGAGTGTGTGTAGGGTTATGAGTGTGTAGAGTAATGAGGGTGTAGAGTGATAAGGGTGTAGAGTAATGAGTGTGTGTAGGGTTGAGTGTGTAGAGTAATGAGGGTGTAGAGTGATAAGGGTGTAGAGTAATGAGTGTGTGTAGGGTTATGAGTGTGTAGAGTAATGAGGGTGTAGGGTAATGAGGGTGTAGGGTAATGAGGGTGTAGAGTAATAAGTGTGTGTAGGGTTATGATTGTGTAGAGTAATGAGGGTGTAGGGTTATGAGAGTGTAGAGTAATGAGTGTGTGTAGGTTTATGAGTGTGTAGAGTAATAAGGATGTGTAGGGTTATGAGTGTAGGGTAATGAGGGTGTAGAGTAATGAGTGTGTGTAGGGTTATGAGTGTGTAGGGTAATGAGGGTGTAGAGTAATGAGTGTGTGTAGGGTTATGAGTGTGTAGGGTAATGAGGGTGTAGAGTAATGAGTGTGTGTAGGGTTATGAGTGTGTAGAGTAATAAGGGTGTGTAGGGTTATGAGTGTAGGGTAATGAGGGTGTAGAGTAATAAGTGTGTAGGGTAATGAGGGTGTAGAGTAATGAGTGTGTGTAGGGTTATGAGTGTGTAGAGTAATAAGGGTGTGTAGGGTTATGAGTGTAGGGTAATGAGGGTGTAGAGTAATGAGTGTGTGTAGGGTTATGAGTGTAGGGTAATGAGGGTGTAGAGTAATGAGTGTGTGTAGGGTTATGAGTGTGTAGGGTAATGAGGGTGTAGAGTAATGAGTGTGTGTAGGGTTATGAGTGTGTAGGGTAATGAGGGTGTAGAGTAATGAGTGTGTGTAGGGTTATGAGTGTGTAGAGTAATAAGGGTGTGTAGGGTTATGAGTGTAGGGTAATGAGGGTGTAGAGTAATGAGTGTGTAGGGTAATGAGGGTGTAGAGTAATGAGTGTGTGTAGGGTTATGAGTGTGTAGAGTAATAAGGGTGTGTAGGGTTATGAGTGTAGGGTAATGAGGGTGTAGAGTAATGAGTGTGTGTAGGGTTATGAGTGTGTAGGGTAATGAGGGTGTAGAGTAATGAGTGTGTGTAGGGTTATGACTGTGTAGGGTAATGAGGCTGTAGAGTAATGAGTGTGTGTAGGGTTATGAGTGTGTAGAGTAATGAGGGTGTAGGGTAATGAGGGTGTAGGGTAATGAGGGTGTAGAGTAATAAGTGTGTAGGGTAATGAGGGTGTTGGGTAATGAGGGTGTAGGGTAATGAGGGTGTAGGGTAATGAGGGTGTGTAGGGTTATGAGTGTGTAGAGTAATGAGGGTGTAGGGTAATGAGGGGATGTAGGGTAATGAGTGTGTAGGGTTATGAGTGTGTAGAGTAATGAGGGTGTAGGGTAATGAGGGTGTAGGGTAATGAGGGGGTGTAGGGTAATGAGTGTGTGTAGGGTTATGAGTGTGTAGAGTAATGAGGGTGTAGAGTGATAAGGGTGTAGAGTAATGAGTGTGTGTAGGGTTGAGTGTGTAGAGTAATGAGGGTGTAGAGTGATAAGGGTGTAGAGTAATGAGTGTGTGTAGGGTTATGAGTGTGTAGAGTAATGAGGGTGTAGGGTAATGAGGGTGTAGGGTAATGAGGGTGTAGAGTAATAAGTGTGTGTAGGGTTATGATTGTGTAGAGTAATGAGGGTGTAGGGTTATGAGAGTGTAGAGTAATGAGTGTGTGTAGGTTTATGAGTGTGTAGAGTAATAAGGGTGTGTAGGGTTATGAGTGTAGGGTAATGAGGGTGTAGAGTAATGAGTGTGTGTAGGGTTATGAGTGTGTAGGGTAATGAGGGTGTAGAGTAATGAGTGTGTGTAGGGTTATGAGTGTGTAGGATAATAAGGGTGTGTAGGGTTATGAGTGTAGGGTAATGAGGGTGTAGAGTAATGAGTGTGTGTAGGGTTATGAGTGTGTAGGGTAAGGAGGGTGTAGAGTAATGAGTGTGTGTAGGGTTATGAGTGTGTAGGGTAATGAGGGTGTAGAGTAATGAGTGTGTGTAGGGTTATGAGTGTGTAGAGTAATAAGGGTGTGTAGGGTTATGAGTGTAGGGTAATGAGGGTGTAGAGTAATGAGTGTGTAGGGTAATGAGGGTGTAGAGTAATGAGTGTGTGTAGGGTTATGAGTGTGTAGAGTAATAAGGGTGTGTAGGGTTATGAGTGTAGGGTAATGAGGGTGTAGAGTAATGAGTGTGTGTAGGGTTATGAGTGTAGGGTAATGAGGGTGTAGAGTAATGAGTGTGTGTAGGGTTATGAGTGTGTAGGGTAATGAGGGTGTAGAGTAATGAGTGTGTGTAGGGTTATGAGTGTGTAGGGTAATGAGGGTGTAGAGTAATGAGTGTGTGTAGGGTTATGAGTGTGTAGAGTAATAAGGGTGTGTAGGGTTATGAGTGTAGGGTAATGAGGGTGTAGAGTAATGAGTGTGTAGGGTAATGAGGGTGTAGAGTAATGAGTGTGTGTAGGGTTATGAGTGTGTAGAGTAATAAGGGTGTGTAGGGTTATGAGTGTAGGGTAATGAGGGTGTAGAGTAATGAGTGTGTGTAGGGTTATGAGTGTGTAGGGTAATGAGGGTGTAGAGTAATGAGTGTGTGTAGGGTTATGAGTGTGTAGGGTTATGAGTGTGTAGGGTAATGAGTGTGTAGGGTAATGAGGGTGTAGAGTAATGAGTGTGTGTAGGGTTATGACTGTGTAGGGTAATGAGGCTGTAGAGTAATGAGTGTGTGTAGGGTTATGAGTGTGTAGAGTAATGAGGGTGTAGGGTAATGAGGGTGTAGAGTAATGAGGGTGTAGGGTAATGAGGGTGTAGGGTAATGAGGGTGTTGGGTAATGAGGGTGTAGAGTAATGAGGGTGTAGAGTAATGAGGGTGTTGGGTAATGAGTGTGTAGGGTAATGAGGGTGTAGGGTAATGAGGGTGTAGGGTAATGAGGGTGTAGAGTAATAAGTGTGTAGGGTAATGAGGGTGTTGGGTAATGAGGGTGTAGGGTAATGAGGGTGTAGGGTAATGAGGGTGTGTAGGGTTATGAGTGTGTAGAGTAATGAGGGTGTAGGGTAATGAGGGGGTGTAGGGTAATGAGGGTGTAGAGTATTGAGGGTGTAGGGTAATGAGGGGGTGTAGGGTAATGAGGGTGTAGGGTAATGAGGGGGTGTAGGGTTATGAGTGTGTAGAGTAATGAGGGTGTAGGGTAATGAGGGTGTAGGGTAATGAGGGGATGTAGGGTAATGAGTGTGTGTAGGGTTATGAGTGTGTAGAGTAATGAGGGTGTAGGGTAATGAGGGGGTGTAGGGTAATGAGTGTGTGTAGGGTTATGAGTGTGTAGAGTAATGAGGGTGTAGAGTAATGAGGGTGTAGAGTGATAAGGGTGTAGAGTAATGAGTGTGTAGGGTTGAGTGTGTAGAGTAATGAGGGTGTAGAGTGATAAGGGTGTAGAGTAATGAGTGTGTGTAGGGTTATGAGTGTGTAGAGTAATGAGGGTGTAGGGTAATGAGGGTGTAGGGTAATGAGGGTGTAGAGTAATAAGTGTGTGTAGGGTTATGATTGTGTAGAGTAATGAGGGTGTAGGGTTATGAGAGTGTAGAGTAATGAGTGTGTGTAGGTTTATGAGTGTGTAGAGTAATAAGGGTGTGTAGGGTTATGAGTGTAGGGTAATGAGGGTGTAGAGTAATGAGTGTGTGTAGGGTTATGAGTGTGTAGGGTAATGAGGGTGTAGAGTAATGAGTGTGTGTAGGGTTATGAGTGTGTAGGGTAATAAGGGTGTGTAGGGTTATGAGTGTAGGGTAATGAGGGTGTAGAGTAATGAGTGTGTAGGGTAATGAGGGTGTAGAGTAATGAGTGTGTGTAGGGTTATGAGTGTGTAGAGTAATAAGGGTGTGTAGGGTTATGAGTGTAGGGTAATGAGGGTGTAGAGTAATGAGTGTGTGTAGGGTTATGAGTGTGTAGGGTAATGAGGGTGTAGAGTAATGAGTGTGTGTAGGGTTATGAGTGTGTAGGGTTATGAGTGTGTAGGGTAATGAGTGTGTAGGGTAATGAGGGTGTAGAGTAATGAGTGTGTGTAGGGTTATGACTGTGTAGGGTAATGAGGGTGTAGAGTAATGAGTGTGTGTAGGGTTATGAGTGTGTAGGGTAATGAGGGTGTAGAGTAATGAGTGTGTGTAGGGTTATGAGTGTGTAGGGTAATGAGGGTGTAGAGTAATGAGGGTGTAGAGTAATGAGTGTGTGTAGGGTTATGAGTGTGTAGGGTTATGAGTGTGTAGGGTAATGAGTGTGTAGGGTAATGAGGGTGTAGAGTAATGAGTGTGTGTAGGGTTATGACTGTGTAGGGTAATGAGGGTGTAGAGTAATGAGTGTGTGTAGGGTTATGAGTGTGTAGGGTAATGAGGGTGTAGAGTAATGAGTGTGTGTAGGGTTATGAGTGTGTAGGTTTATGAGTGTGTAGGGTAATGAGTGTGTAGGGTAATGAGGGTGTAGAGTAATGAGTGTGTGTAGGGTTATGACTGTGTAGGGTAATGAGGGTGTAGAGTAATGAGTGTGTGTAGGGTTATGAGTGTGTAGGGTAATAAGAGTGTGTAGGGTAATGAGTGTGTGTAGGGTAATGAGTGTGTGTAGGGTTATGAGTGTGTAGGGTAATAAGAGTGTGTAGGGTAATAAGAGTGTGTAGGGTAATAAGAGTGTGTAGGGTAATGAGTGTGTAGGGTAATAAGAGTGTGTAGGGTAATAAGAGTGTGTAGGGTAATAAGAGTGTGTAGGGTAATAAGAGTGTGTAGGGTAATGAGTGTGTAGGGTAATAAGAGTGTGTAGGGTAATGAGTGTGTAGGGTAATGAGTGTGTAGGGTAATAAGAGTGTGTAGGGTAATAAGAGTGTGTAGGGTAATAAGAGTGTGTAGGGTAATGAGAGTGTGTAGGGTAATGAGTGTGTAGGGTAATGAGTGTGTAGGGTAATAAGAGTGTGTAGGGTAATAAGAGTGTGTAGGGTAATAAGAGTGTGTAGGGTAATGAGTGTGTAGGGGTAATGAGTGTGTAGGGTAATGAGGTAATGTGTACCTCGATGGCCACGGTTCCCTCTTTGTTCTTGAAGAGCTGGAGCTCCGTCAGCTTCTGCTTCTGCTCTTCTGTCAGAGTCTGACACTCGGCCGGACTGAGATCTGGAGAGGGTTCCTGCATCACACGGAGAAAACACGCTTACCTCGAGACACGCCGCTTACAGGGAAGATGCTAGTGTTTATTACTGCTAGACCAGGGGTAGGCAAGTTCGGTCCTAGAGAGCCGCTGTCCTGCAGAATTTAGTTCCAACCCTAATCAAACACACCTGAACAAGCTAATCAATGTCTTCAGGATTGCTAAGGCTATAGGCAGGTGAGGTTTTTTTCAGTGTTGGAGCCAAACTCCGCAGGACAGCGGCTCTCTAGGACCGAATTTGCCTACCCCTGTGCTAGACGTATATGACATCATCTACACTGAAAACAGCTTTAGACCTGCTGGAGGAGTCTGGGGTTCAGTGGTTCGCTGCTCAATCCAACATACGAACCCTGAACCAGATCAGGAACCTGAACCTGATCCAGAAACTGGTCTTGAACCTGACCCTGAACCAGAACTAGAACCTGATCCAGAAACTGATCCTGAACCAGAACCTGATCTTGAACCTGAACCAGAATCTGACCCTGAACCAAAACTAGAACCTGATCCAGAATCTGGACCTGAACCAGAACCAGATATAGAATCTGTGAATCAAAGAAATATGCCTAATAATTGTAGATTCACAAAGAGCTCAAATTAATCCATATTTAAAGGAACACGCCGACTTTTTGGGACTTTAGCTTATTCACCGTATCCCCCAGAGTTAGATAAGTCCACACATACCTTTTTCATCTACACAGGGCGGAGTATCACTCCGCCCAAGTAGCAGTGCTTCGCCTTCTGAGAATATAGTTCCCAGTATTTATACGGTTAAAAGATGTCTGTGTCTCATATGACCTTGTTATTTGTACACTCTGTGACTATACAAATCAAACATGTAAATAGGAAAATGTTTGGGTTATTTTGTCACTTATTGGGATTGGTATGCTAGCTGTAGCCATTTACATCCAGTCTTTGTGCTAAGCTAGGCTAGCGGTGGGTGCGTCAAACAGAGTTACAGCTCGCACGGAGATGAGAAAGGTATGTATGGACTTATCTAACTCTGAGGGATACAGTGAATAAGCTAAAGTCCCAAAAAGTCGGCGTGTTCCTTTAAAATAATTAAACTGTAAAGAAATGCATGTATTATATTTATATTCATTTAAAATCAAATTTTGATATTAATTGTTAATATAATAAAATAATTATGCATATATTATATGAATGAATTTATTATAATCCATATAATATAAATGTAATAAATAATTAGCAGCAAAAGTTGAGCAATTTTGTCTGTAAAGTTAGTTCTCTCTAAACTGCTTTATAGGGGGCGTGGCTGTATTGCATCAGATGCGTGTCAATGCACTGATTGGTCCAGTTTGTGTTTGCGATTTCTGGGGATGGGAATTGAAAACCATAAGTTTTATGAACCATTTATATTGTATGCCCTTGTAAGACTGGAAAAACTGGTTGAAGAGATAGACCTGACCACTGGTCTATGAAACAAAAGATCTTGCTGGAAATTTACATTTGACTTCCCCCCCTCTTCCCCTGAGACAAAAACTCTCACCTCATCTACATTTCATTCTCTCTCTCAGTGACACCTAAAACTCACATAAGAATATATATATGGTTTAATGTGAATGATTATCGTTGAGTATTATTATGTTTAGTATCATTTAAAATGTCTCAGAGTGAGTGGTACAAATGGCTCATTTCCAAATAAGTAAAACAAAAGCTAATAAGGTTTTAAGAGTTTGGAGATAACAAAGGAATGTGGCCTCTAGCCCCAGAAGGTGAACGTTTGAATGCAAATATCCACGGTTAGCCTATATAATGAAACGCAGCGAGAGCTCAGGGCCTTTTCTGTGAGCCGACTCTCTCAACCTCATGTAGCCTCCTAATGTCGGGTAAATAAATGTGGCCTCTTTGTTCTAGAACATTTGATGGTTTGCATTGATTATCTTTGAATTGATTATGAAATTGTAATGATACATTTACTTGACGTAATAAATTGTTATATTTGATTATTCAAACTGACTTTGATGTTATTTTCATTAGAGTTAAAAGGATAGTCAAACATTCGCTTCTATTTAATGATGCACAGATATCATTAAACCTTTTCATGTATGGAGTCAGATGAAAGAACGAGTTAATACATAAGAGAAAAAATATTACATTTAATTAAAAATCCCTTTGCCATGAGAAAAGACGGAACACGCGTGAGACCCTTACCTCTAATCGAGCACCGCCATTGGATCGAGTCAGGCCTTACACCCTCAACGTTAACGAGTCCTCTTATCGATGCTGCTTCTCCGAGTCCCAGCCATACAGACCGTGAACTCACAACTGCCCCTTTTGTCCTTTATCGGGCACCATAGCACAACATCCAAAATGAAAATGATGCTGTTTGCAATAACTGCAAGGCTGTTATTTCGTGTAAGGGTGCAAATACAAGCATAGCCGTGTAGCGCAAGTTACCATGGCGATGAACACCGCTAATACCAATCCACCTTATTGAGCTCGAAAAATCAGAGTTTGCTCAAACTAATCTCGAACTTACCCGTGTAGAAGCTGAAATCAGCTTTGTGCAGCGGGATCGGATGTTCGTAAGTCAGGCTTTACAGGATTAAAATATTAAATATTGCGGTTGGAATAAAAGTGTGTGTCCCGTGTGAACAGACTCTCCCATGAC
>JAPDVR010000025.1:140000-220000 GCA_026230005.1 Gila orcuttii
CATCATCACACACACACACAGATCCTTCATCATCACACACGCGCACACACACACACACACACACACACAGATCCTTCATCATCACACACACACACAGATCCTTCATCATCACACACACACACAGATCCTTCATCATCACACACGCGCACACACACACACACACACAGATCCTTCATCATCACACACACACACAGATCCTTCATCATCACACACACACACAGATCCTTCATCATCACACACACACACAGATCCTAACCCTGAGAGCCATTACCTGTGTTTCTACTGTCAGAGACAAGCTGTTGTGTTTTAGAGCATTAATCTCATATATACAGTGTGTGTATATTCAGCCCTCAGTGTGTGATCGTCCTGATGCTGCTGTTAGTTGATCACATGACTGAAGGGTTTAAATGTTAGGCTGTTCTGTGTGTGTCAGTGTCAGAATGACTGAGAGCCAATCAAATCAAAGTAGGCGTGGCTTTACTGACAGAATCTGAGCCAAAACTCCAGCGGTTAAAGAGGACAGATGTGGCAAACATTTAATTTAGAGATTGTAAATGCCTGACAGCAATAGCCAGAGATGCAAAACTACACAAATATGTATATTTTTTAATTTTGCTGTTTTAAATTTAAATAGAGCAGTATAAGTTATGTTGTCGATCTGAGTTATTTTACTGTGTGTTTTTTATCTGTTTTTGCATTTGTCTGCATGTGAAACTCATGTTCTCATCACAGAGCTGACCCAAATAATGCAGAACAACACTCTCTCACACACACACACAAGCACACGCACTCACACACACTCAGTCAATCACTGTTACGGCCAGCTCGTTTCGACCGTACATAAAGGGATACAAGTACAAGAAAATTACTTGCAAGAAGTTTTATTAGCTTACAACAAAAAGTGTAAACAACTTAGGATAACAAAGTCTAGGGTTCAAAATCATAAGGGAACAAAATCATAATCCAGATGGGGAATAAGAAAAAGGTTGGTATGGTCTGTAAACAAATATAAATGTCGCAAGAACAAGTGACTCCTCCAGAGGCTGCCAATCCCCTGGACGAAGTGGCGTGGAGAGGGTGGAATCCAAGGTTTTATCCTCTCCACAATCAAATCGAAAGCAGGTAACAGGAGTGTGCGATCTCCCACGCCCTCCTGAAGAACACCGCCCCCAGCAGGCGAGCAAGGGAAACGCAGGGTCGTAACACCTCCCTACAAAAAAAAAAGATTCGGCAACGAATCTAAAACACAAAACAAAAAGGAAAAAACAGTTAAGCACTACCCAGAACAAACACAATAAAAGTTCTGGTAATCTAGAGGTATGTCGTCTTCTCTTCATTCCTCAACACCTCTGGGCCCTAGAGATGCAAAGAAAAGAACGGACAATACAAAAATTACGTTACACTCTAGACAGTGCGTTAGCTATAACGTTGTCTTTTCCTCGAATATGTTTGATCTCGAGATGGAAAGGTTGTAAGATAAGACTCCATCGCATGAGTCGCTGATTTCTATTTCTCATCCGATTCAAAAGACCAAAGGATTATGATCCGTATAGATAACAATCGGTGCAGCAATTGATCCTAGATATATTTCAAAATGTTGAACAGCCAACACTAGCGCAAGAGCTTCTTTCTCAATGGTAGAATATACCTGTTGATGTCGGTTAAGTTTCTTAGAAAAGTAACTTACAGGATGTTGAACCTGGTTCGAGTCCTCCTGCAGGAGAACAGCACCCGTACCACAAGCACTTGCATCTATTGCAAGAATAAAAGGCTTGGCAAAGTTTGGAGCTGTTAAAACAGGGGCACACGCCAGCAAAGCCTTGCAATTTTCGAAAGCTTGCTGACAAAGTTCAGTCCACTGGAAAGACAACTTCGGACTCAATAAATCGGTAAGAGGCGAGACTACGCTGGCAAAATTTTCGCAAAAACTCCGATAATATCCCACCATTCCAAGGAACCGTCGGAGTTCACGACGAGTGGTGGGAGCGGGAAAATTACAGATAGCTTCGACCTTAGTCTCAATGGGTCTTACGCAACCATTTCCCACTAGCTTACCTAAATAGTTAACGGTTGCCTTCGCAAATTCGGACTTAGCGAGATTAACCGTAAGATTAGCTTTGGCTAAACGAGAAAACAGTTCTTTGATCTGGTCAAGATGTTCAGACCAAGAAGAACTATACAACACGATGTCGTCAAGATATGCCTCACATCCTGACATTCCATACAGTATACGGTTTACGAGTCGCTGAAAAGTCGCAGGTGCATTTCGAACCCCGAAAGGCATAACCGTATACTGTAGGAAAGCATCAGGCGTAACAAAAGCAGATAATTCCTTTGCCCGACTAGTCAAAGGCACCTGCCAATACCCCTTCAAGAGGTCGAATTTGCTGACATAACAGGCAGAGCCAACATGATCAATGCAATCATCAATTCGAGGTAATGGGAAGCAGTCCGGCTTTGTCAGATTATTAAGTTTCCGATAATCTGTGCAGAAGCGATATGAGCCATCAGGTTTATTTACTAAAACACAAGGAGAACTCCACGAACTGAAACTAGATTCAGCCAGATTATGAGCAAGCAGATAATTCACCTCTTGTTTCAGCAAATCTCTTTTAATAGGATTGACTCGATAGGCGTTCTGTTTAACGGGACATGAGGTTCCTACATCTATATCATGTTCTATGATAGAGGTGCGACCAGGAACATCAAGGAAAAGAGAGGGAAATGATACCACCAACTCAGTGACATCACTCCTCTCTTTCTCTGTCAAATAAAAAAGATGAGACGACAGGTTAAAAAGAATCTCAGAGTTTTTAAGTCGCCCGTCAACTTTTTCTCGAGAAAGAAAACCCTCATCCTCATCAGCATTCTCCAAAGAATACCCACTCGTTTTGTGAGAGAGAGGAGATGATTCTGAAAGAGAGTCACAAATGTTTACCACATTAACAGTAACAGAATGAACAGGAGCTGTATACAATTTCAACAGGTTACTGTGACAAACTTGTACATTTTTCCTCCGGTCAGGAGTATTCAACAGATAATTGTTATCAGAAAGACGTTTAACTACACTGTAAGGGCCTGTAAATTTAGCTTGGAACGGATTAGCAGGTAGGGACAGCAAAGCGAGTACTTGATCACCGACCTGAAATTCTCTTAACTTAGCTTTCCTATCAAAGCGTTGTCGCATCTTTAGTTGAGTCTTACTCAACTTCTTTTTAGCGAGAGCTCTTGCCTCATATAATCTACGCCGAAATTCGCTCACATAATCCGAAATGTTTTCAGACAGTTTAGGCATACGCCACTCCTCAGCTAACACAGCCGTAGGTCCTCTCACTACATGTCCGAACACCAATTCATTCGGGCTAAACCCAAGACTTTCTTGGATTACCTCACGTATCGCTAATAACATCCACGGCAGACCTTCTTCCCAATCCGCATCGAGTTCCACACAATATGACCTTAATAGGGACTTCAGGGTTTGATGAAACATCTCAAGGACTCCTTGACTCTGCGGATGAGAAGCGCTAGAAATATTGTGGTTTACTCGAAGTTGACGCAGGGCTTTTGAGAACTGTTTCGACATGAAGTTCGAACCCTGATCGGACTGAATGACTTTAGGAATTCCAAAGGTCGACATGAAATTAGTGAGGGCCTTCAAGACAGATTTAGTAGTAATGGACCTTAACGGATAAGCAGCCGGATAACGAGTAGTCTGACACATAACGGTTAAAAGGTATTGGTGACCAGTCTTGGACCGAGGCAAAGGACCAACACAGTCAACTACCAAATGTTCAAAAGGAGTGGACACGACGGAAATAGGTTGCAACGGAGCAACAGGAACTTTTTGGTTTGGCTTACTGGTGATCTGGCATGTGTGACAAGATTGAATATGTTTTGCCACATCTCGTTTCACCTTAGGCCAATAGAACTGTCGTAAGACCCGATCATACGTTTTACGAACTCCGGTATGGCCAGCAAGTCCTTGATGAGCTAAATGCAACACAGAGTCCCTCACTGTAAATGGAACCACAATCTGAGTTTTAGGTTCTAGAGAAACATCTTTACGCAGGACCACTGTCCGACAAAGCAACCCATCTTCAAGAAAGTACAAAGAGGAGAGAGGATCAGAACACTTCTTAGACCCTACTGCAGAAAATAAAGGTCTAAGACTGTCATCACTTTGTTGAGCTCGAATTAAATCCTCTCGAGAAATCTGCAACAAAGAAGCCAAAGAGTAGTCATCACCATCAGAGAGATCAACATTGGTTTTCTCAGGAGTGGACAGAACCTGAGATGTATCCGCAGAGTCACTTTGTAGCGCTGTCGAATCTCTCTGGTCAGAAGACAACGAAGAGCAGGACTTCAGGTCTCTTTGCCCAAGACATTTAGACACATCAGATCCTGCCTCACCTGTATTAACAGTATAAAAGAAGGTGTCATGCAGTGGAACTTCAACTTGACTTTCAGATAATGGTTTAGCCATTGATCGAGTAACTGCACATGCTGGAAACAAATCAGGAAATTCTTTGCCATTTCCAACATCAGTTTTACTAGGTATTGAGGCTATTATGGGCTGAGCGGCCACATCACTCCGTCCCCAAACATTCCCACCAGCTAAATCATTTCCCAGAATAAATGTAATCCCAGGCACTGGCAGTGCAGCACGAACACCAACTACTACTTCACCAGATACAACGGCAGAGGAAAGATGGATGCGATGCAAAGGCACTTCAACGAACCTCATCTCAAAACCTCGCACTAGTACATGAGTTCCAGTAGCGGTTTCAGAAGTCAAGGGTAAAATTCCCTCTAACAGAAAGGACTGCGCAGCCCCTGTATCTCGAAGAAGACGCACTGGCACCGTTTCATTTGAACCAGGCAATGACACATTTCCCTCAGTGATAAAGGGTGTATAATCAACAGAAGTTATACCCTGATTAACAAATTTATCACTAGAACCAGATAAATGACCATCTTTCTCATCACAAATGTCAACAGCAACTGGTAAGGTAGAAACCAAAGCAACAGATTTCGACAATCTCTCTTTCTTCTTGAGTATCTGACAGTCAGATATTTTATGACCAGGCTTTTTACAATAAAAGCAAACCATGTCTCGTGAGAGTACAGGTTTACTAAAATATTCAGCATCTGTCGACTTAATATTCCTACTCAACACAGGAGACTTTGTCGTAGGTTGAAAACAAGACTTAAACTTACTCATATTGTGAGTTTTAATACCAACTGAACTGAATGACCCATGATGGGTTAACACAAATTCATCAGCCAAGATAGCGGCTTCAGAAAGTGTATTCACCTTATGTTCAGTGAGATGTGTAGCTACAACATGAGGAACACAATGTTTGAACTCCTCTAAGAGCACTAATTCCCTTAACTGCTCTTTAGTTGTAACTTTCATTGAAGTGCACCAACGATCAAATAAGTTCTCTTTTTCTCTGGCAAATTCAACATGAGTACATTCATCAGCTTTACTCAAAGTCCTAAATTTCTGACGATATGCCTCAGGCACGAGTTCATATGCATGTAACACAGCAGATTTCACAACATCATACTCACCACTCTGTTCCAATGAGAGTGCTGAATAAACTTCCTGAGCTTTACCTGTGAACACACACTGTAATAATAAAGTCCAAAAGCTTTTCGGCCATTTCATGGACAAAGCAACACGTTCAAAGTGATAGAAATATTTATCCACTTCCTTTTCAGAAAATGGCGGCACTAACCTCATATTTCTGTGAACATCAAACATAGGTTCACCTGCATTCGCATGCTGTTGTGGAACAGGAGGCACATTCGCTTGTGAAGCTTCAGCTGTCTTTGCTGCTAATTCTAACTCCAACTTTTTTATCTCAAATGCTCTCTCGTCACGTTCCCTCTCTAAATCAAGCTCCATTTTCCTCATAGCTAACTGATGATTTAATTTTCTCTCTTCGAATTCTCGCTCTACCGCTCGCTCTTTCATAGCGCGATCATCACGTTCAGCACGAATTTTCGCGGCATCTAAACACAATTGCTTCTCTTGCAAAGACAATTCTGGAAATTTCGTCTCACTTTCACTATAAACCTCAGCAGGAGTAGACACAAACGATTCACTGGGAGTAATTAACTCAGTGCTTACCTCTATAACTCCTCTATCAACAAGTGACCGCTTTAGAGTAGTCACCATTGTTTCCTTCAGCCTCTTTTCTTGAGAAGTAAAATCGACACTGAAGCGTTCGGCGATTTGCACCAACTGCTCCTTTGTACAACTCTCAAGCAAAGCTTCTGATGGACACGCAAAGAAATCTTCTATCACCGAAGACATTTTGTTCGTATATGTATACGCACAATCACAAAACGAGACCACTAACTACCACACGTGAAACGCTGTTTACCCGAAATACAACTCCCATAAGCCACTACGTCACTGTATTACGCAACCTATGCTCATTCAAAAACTTCTAAAGACTTCCCACAAGTCAAAACACAGTGTACGCGCGAAAATAAACCGCACTATACACAAAAGCGACAATTTATCCTCATTTATTTTTGCAAAATGGATTTACCGTTTACAATATGAGAAAACTCCAGCTCCTAACTCAGAAAAACACTAACTAAATCCTACCTGGTCTTCAGAGATGTACCGGGCTCGAGGCGACATTAAACGCTGAACTCCGCGACAATCAGTCAAACTGAAAGTCCGGAAGCGTACCCCCTACAGAGAGTTAATCTCCACCCAGGATAACCTCCAAAAACAAGAAAGGCAAAATAACAAAACAAAACAACAAACAGTGCTCCGACGGAAGGATTGTATTCACAATCCAGCTGGAAACACTCTAACTCACCAGAGTTCTCATTTCTAAAGGAATCCGTTCACAAAAACATACACACTTACAACCCATACTTACCAACGTTTCCTACCCCCATATGATCGCGGACGAGACTCCAATTTATGTTACGGCCAGCTCGTTTCGACCGTACATAAAGGGATACAAGTACAAGAAAATTACTTGCAAGAAGTTTTATTAGCTTACAACAAAAAGTGTAAACAATTTAGGATAACAAAGTCTAGGGTTCAAAATCATAAGGGAACAAAATCATAATCCAGATGGGGAATAAGAAAAAGGTTGGTATGGTCTGTAAACAAATATAAATGTCGCAAGAACAAGTGACTCCTCCAGAGGCTGCCAATCCCCTGGACGAAGTGGCGTGGAGAGGGTGGAATCCAAGGTTTTATCCTCTCCACAATCAAATCGAAAGCAGGTAACAGGAGTGTGCGATCTCCCACGCCCTCCTGAAGAACACCGCCCCCAGCAGGCGAGCAAGGGAAACGCAGGGTCGTAACAATCACTCACACACACAAGCACGCGCACACACTCACTCACACTCACACACACACACTCATACACACACACACACACACAGGTTTGTTTTGCTATACTTGTGGGGACCTTAGGCATATCTCCATAGGCGTAATGGTTTTTATACTGCCCCTATCCCTAAACCTACCCATCACAGGAGACATTCTGCATTTTTAGATTTTCAAACAACATCACTTAGTGTGATTTATACGCTGTTTTCCTCATGGGGACCACTGGCTGGTCCCCACAATGTAGGTGATCTCAGGTTTCACTATACTTGTAATATAGTGGTCCCCACAATGTAATATAAACAGAAACACACACACACACTCTTTCTCTCTCTCTCTCTCTCTCTCTCTGTGTGTGTGTGTGTAAGTAGGCCATGTAAAGATAGCCTCTTCAAGCAGCCTCGATTCTGACCCCTAAAACATCAGTGAGAAACGCATCATTCTCTCTCCTTCCTCGTTTCTGTCTTCTAATCACAGTCTGACGGTTGCCGTGGTGATCAGTGTCGTCCAGCCTGTTGTGTTGCACGTCATAGGAAGTGCAGTGGATTGTCTGACATCACAGAGTGTGTGTGTGTTTGTGTGTGTGTCAGTGTCAGTGTCAGTGTCACCTTTATTTATATAGCACTTTTTACAATACAGATTGTTTCAAAGCAGCTTTACAGAGATAACAGGAAAATAATGTTTTAATAGTATTGTTAAATATAGAATTAAATGTCCCCAACTAAGCAAGCCAAAAGCCAATGGCGACAAAGGCGAAGAAAGGCGACAGTGAATGGAGAAAAAACCCTCATGAGAACCCGGACTCAGTCTCAGTTCTCCTCTGGCCAACGACCCAACAGTGTGTGAGTGTGATTTAAGCAGCATAATAGGTCAGAGGTCAGATTGGATCAGGAACTTTCACAATATTTATCCAGTTCATCTGGTTGGGGGTCGTAGTCACGCCGGTATGGAGACGAGTTTGTTGAGGTGTGTGTGTGTGTGTCCAGGTGAAGGTCCTTCATCTGATCTGGATACGGCCTGGATCCGGCGGTTTGCGGTAAACCTCGGGATAAACAGAGAGACTAATATTAGCGTAGACGCCATCCTTCTTATGATGTAACAAATACATCAGGATTTATGGGAAGTGTTCCCGGTTCCGGCTGATCTAAACTATGCAGCCTAACATTGAATTATAGAAATGTATAATGTGTTATGTGTATGCTAAGCCAAATAGATGTGTTTTTAGTCTAGATTTGAACTGACAGACTGTGTCTGCTTCCCGGACAATGTTAGGAAGATTGTTCCAGAGTTTTGGTGCTAAATAGGAAAAGGATCTACCGCCAGCAGTCGATTTAGATATTCTAGGTATTATCAGCTGGCCAGAATTTTGAGATCACAATAGACGTGAAGGACTATAATGCGTTAAGAGCTCGCTCAAGTACTGGGGAGCTAAACCATTTAGTGCTTTGTAAGTAATCAGCAATATTTTAAAATGTGTTGACAGAACCGGGCTAATATGGTCATACTTCCTGGTTCTAGTAAGAACTCTAGCGGCTGCGTTTTGAACTAGCTGTAGTTTGTTGATTAAGTGTGCAGGGCAACCACCCAGTAGAGCATTACAATAATCTAGCCTTGATTTCATGAACGCATGAACTAGTTGTTCCGCATTTGTCAATGAGAGCATATGACGTAATTTAGATATATTTTTAAAATGGAAAAATGCGGTTTTACAGATACTAGACACGTGACTTTCAAATGAAAGATTGGTATCAAAGAGCACGCACACACACACACACACACACTCACACACACTCACACACACTCACACACACTCACTCACTCACTCTCACACACACACACACACACACACTCACACACACTCACACACACTCACTCACTCACTCTCACACACACACACACACACACACACACACACACAAACACACACACACACACACCCAGGTTCCTAACCGACGACGAGGACGAGGACAGAGCAGCATCAAGTGTTAGACAGTATTCTAGGTTATTACGTGAGGAAGTTTTTTGTCCAATAATTAGAATCTCTGTTTTTTCAGAATTTAGTTGTAGGAAATTACTCGTCATCCAATTTTTTATATCAGGTTTGCATTCCGTTAATTTTGTGAATTGGTAAGTTTCGTCAGGGCGTGAAGAAATATAGAGCTGAGTATCATCAGCATAACAGTGAAAACTAATGCCATGCTTCCTAATGATATCTCCTAAGGGTAGCATGTACAGAGTGAACAGCAGCGGTCCTAGTACTGAGCCTTGTGGTACGCCATACCGAACTTTTGACGAATAAGACATCTCTTCATTTACTGCTATAAACTGATAACGGTCAGATAAGTATGATTTAAACCATGCTAGTGCAATTCCACTAATGTCAACATAATTTTCGAGTCTATTTAAAAGAATGTTGTGGTCGATAGTGTCAAATGCAGCACTAAGATCGAGTAACACTAATAGAGAGATACAACCACGATCGGATGATAAGAGCAAATCATGTGTGACTCTAATGAGAGCTGTCTCAGTACTATGGTACGGTCTAAATCCTGACTGAAAATCCTCACAGATACCATTTCTTTCTAGAAAGGAACACAGTTGTGAAGATACTGCCTTTTCTAGTATCTTTGACAGAAATGGTAGATTCGAGATCGGCCTGTAATTGACTAATTTTGTAGGAACAAGTTTGTGAGTGAGTGTGTGTGTGTGTGTGTGTGTGTGTGTGTGTGTGTGTGTGTGTGTGTGAGTGTGTGTGATCTTAAAAGTTTTCAATACATATCCTAATGACAAAGACAAATTAATGATATTGAGAAGAGGATCTATGACCTCTGGAAGCATCTCTTTCAGTAGCTTAGTCGGTATAGGGTCTAACATTCAAGTTGTCGACTTAGATGATTTAACGAGTTTAGACAATTCTTCCTCGCCCATAGCAATGAATGAGTGTAATTTTTCCTCAGTGAGACTACACTGCACTCCCTGATGCGATACTGTAGTAGACGGTTGCATAGATATAATTTTTTTTCTAATATTATCAAGTTCATAAAGTCATTACTGCTGTGCTGCTTGGAAACGTCTGAGCTTGAAGCTTTATTTTTCGTCAGTTTAGCCACTTTTTCAAATAAATACCTAGGGTAGGGCTGTCGCGGTGAAGGAATTTCCCTTGCGGTAATTTTGAGTGGCTCAATAGCGCGATATGCGGTTTTACCGCCATTTATTTATTTATTTATATTTATTTGTTGCTATATAAATACGTGTTATGATGTGGTCAGCATACACAAAAACAATGTAACCAATGTAACCGAAACTAAACAGCGTCTCTGCGCATTGAAAGACTGTCACTCAGCGCGCAGTTGTTAACGGACTGTCTTTGAGTGAGTCATTAAACCGTTCATTCAACGAAAACGTTCAAAAAAGCTGATTCCTTAAATGATAGATGTAATGAAACAAGGTGTTAATTATTTTTTAACTTTGAGCTCCACTTTTCAAGGCTCAGCTGGCCAGCAATGCTTCACTTTTGGGCAAAGCTGAAGCAATGCTTCACTTAATAGAGACCAATGGCATTGATTCAATGCGTGACTCGCTGCTTTCCCCCCACGGCTTCCTCGCGCTGTGTAATGCTGAATGGCGCTGACGCCATTCATGGTAAATACCCTTACACGTTAAAAGGATGATAGCCCACGACAAATATTTCGCTTTCCTTGGAAATGGCAACCTTTTCACGAATATACACGACTTGACTTCAAAGACAGACGCAGTAATCGCACGCGCTCAGTCGATCTCATTCAATGTCTGTTTAGGCTTAAGTCCAAATCCACGAATCCTCTGTACAAATCACCATGATAAACAGTCTTGTTATCATTATTAACTTATTTAACATTCAATACACATGGTACGAACTACGAAGGGTGGCCTTATGAAAAAAGAAAACGCGGTTCGCGGTTGCTGCGGTTACTTGCATTCCTCTGCGGTTGGCCTGTCAGTAGCGCGGTACTACAATATTGCGGTTATCGCGACAGCCCTAACCTAGGGTTTGTGTTTGTTTTCTTCTAATAGGGTTGAAAAATAAGCAGATCTAGCAGTTTTTAAGGCCTCTCTGTAAGCAATCGAGCTCTCCTTCCATGAAATGCAGACAGACTGAAAGAGAGACAGACAGACAGACAGACAGAAAGAGAGACAGACAGACAGACAGAAAGAGAGACAGACAGACAGACAGAAAAAGAGACAAAGACAGAAAGACAGACAGAAAGAGAGACAGACAGACAGAAAGAGAGACAAAGACAGAAAGACAGACAGACAGACAGAAAGACAGACAGACAGACAGAAAGAGAGACAAAGACAGAAAGACAGACAGAAAGAGAGACAGACAGAAAGAAAGAGAGACAGAGAGAGAGAAAAAGACAGACAGAAAGAGAGACAGAGACAGACAGACAGAAAGAGAGACAGACCGACAGACAGACAGACAGAAAGAGAGACAAAGACAGACAGAAAGACAGAGAGACAGACAGATAGATAGAGAGACAGACAGACAGAAAGAGAGCCAGACAGAGAGACAGACAGAAAGAGAGAGAGAAAGAGAGACAGAGAGACAGACAGACAGAAAGAGAGACAAAGACAGAAAGATAGACAGAAAGAGAGAGAAAGACCGACAGAAAGAGAGAGAAAGACAGACAGAAAGAGAGACAGACAGACAGACCGAAAGAGAGACAGAAAGAGAGACAAATAGACCGAAAGAAAGAGAGACAGACAGACGGACAGACAGACAGAAAGAGAGACAGAAAGAGAGAGAGAGAAAGACAGACAGACAGACAGAAAGAGAGAGAAAGACAGACAGAAAGAGAGACAGACAGACAGAAAGAGAGACAGATAGACAGAAAGAGAGAGAAAGACAGACAGAAAGAGAGAGAAAGACAGACAGAAAGAGAGACAGACAGACATAAAGAGAGACAGACAGACAGACAGTCAGAAAGAGAGACAGACAGAAAGAGAGACCGAAAGAGAGACAGAAAGAGAGACAAACAGACCGAAAGAAAGAGAGACAAAGACAGAAAGACAGACAGAAAGATAGACAGAAAGAGAGAGAAAGACAGACAGAAAGAGAGAGAAAGACAGACCGAAAGAGAGACAAAGACAGACAGAAAGAGAGACATACAGACAGACAGAAAGAGAGACATACAGACAGACAGAAAGATAGACAGAAAGAGAGAGAAAGACAGACAGAAAGAGAGACAGACAGACAGAAAGAGAGAGAAAGATAGACAGAAAGAGAGAGAAAGACAGACAGAAAGAGAGAGAAAGACAGACAGAGAGACAGACAGACAGAAAGAGAGAGAAAGATAGACAGAAAGAGAGACAGACAGAAAGAGAGACAGAAAGAGAGACAAACAGACCGAAAGAAAGAGAGACAAAGACAGAAAGACAGACAGAAAGAGAGACAGACAGACAGAAAGAGAGAGAAAGATAGACAGAAAGAGAGAGAAAGACAGACAGAAAGAGAGACAGAAAGACAGACAGAAAGAGAGACAGACAGACAGAAAGATAGACAGAAAGAGAGAGAAAGACAGACAGAAAGAGAGACAGACAGACAGAAAGAGAGAGAAAGATAGACAGAAAGAGAGACAGACAGACAGAAAGAGAGACAGATAGACAGAAAGAGAGAGAAAGACAGACAGAAAGAGAGAGATAGACAGAAAGAGAGAGAAAGACAGACAGAAAGAGAGAGAAAGACAAAAAGAGAGAGAAAGACAGACAGAAAGAGAGAGAAAGACAGACAGACAGAAAGAGAGACAGACAGACAGACAGACAGAAAGAGAGACAGACAGACAGATGGACAGACAGACAGAAAGAGAGACAGAAAGAGAGACAAACAGACCGAAAGAAAGAGAGACAAAGACAGAAAGACAGACAGAAAGAGAGACAGACAGACAGAAAGAGAGAGAAAGATAGACAGAAAGAGAGAGAAAGACAGACAGAAAGAGAGACAGAAAGACAGACAGAAAGAGAGACAGACAGACAGATAGAAAGAAAGATAGACAGAAAGAGAGAGAAAGACAGACAGAAAGAGAGAGAAAGACAGACAGAGAGACAGACAGAAAGAGAGAGAAAGATAGACAGAAAGAGAGACAGACAGACAGAAAGAGAGACAGATAGACAGAAACCGAGAGAAAGACAGGCAGAAAGAGAGCGAAAGACAGACAGAAAGAGAGACAGACAGACAGAAAGAGAGACAGACAGACAGACAGACAGAAAGAGAGACAGAAAGAGAGACAAACAGACCGAAAGAAAGAGAGACAAAGACAGAAAGACAGACAGAAAGAGAGACAGACAGACAGACAGAAAGATAGACAGAAAGAGAGAGAAAGACAGACAGAAAGAGAGAGAAAGACAGACCGAAAGAGAGACAGACAGACAGAAAGAGAGACAGATAGACAGAAAGAGAGAGAAAGACAGACAGAAAGAGAGAGAAAGACAGACAGACAGAAAGAGAGACAGACAGACAGACATAAAGAGAGACAGACAGACAGACGGACAGACAGTCAGAAAGAGAGACAGACAGAAAGAGAGACCGAAAGAGAGACAGAAAGAGAGACAAACAGACCGAAAGAAAGAGAGACAAAGACAGAAAGACAGACAGAAAGAGAGACAGACAGACAGACAGAAAGATAGACAGAAAGAGAGAGAAAGACAGACAGACAGAAAGAGAGAGAAAGACAGACAGAAAGAGAGACAGACAGACAGAAAGAGAGACAAACAGACAAAAAGAAAGAGAGACAAAGACAGAAAGACAGACAGACAGAAAGAGAGACAGACAGACAGACAGACAGACAGAAAGATAGAGAAAGACAGACAGAAAGAGAGACAGACAGAAAGAGAGAGAAAGATAGACAGAAAGAGAGAGAAAGACAGACAGAAAGAGAGACAGACATACAGAAAGACAGACAGAAAGAGAGACAGACAGACAGAAAGAGAGACAGACAGACAGAAAGAAAAAGAGACAGACATACAGAAAGGGAGACAGAAAGAGAGACAAACAGACAGACAGAAAGAGAGACAGACAGACAGAAAGAGAGACAGACGTACAGAAAGGGAGACCGAAAGAGAGACAAACAGACAGACAGAAAGAGAGACAGACAGACAGAAAGAGAGACAGACATACAGAAAGGGAGACCGAAAGAGAGACAAACAGACAGACAGAAAGAGAGACAGACAGACAGAAAGAGAGACAGACAGACAGAAAGAGAGAGAAAGATAGACAGAAAGAGAGACAGACAGACAGAAAGAGAGACAGACAGACAGACAGAAAGAGAGACAGACAGACAGAAAGAGAGAGAAAGATAGACAGAAAGAGAGACAGACAGACAGAAAGAGAGACAGACAGACAGACAGAAAGAGAGACAGACAGACAGAAAGAGAGAGAAAGATAGACAGAAAGAGAGACAGACAGACAGAAAGAGAGAGAAAGATAGACAGAAAGAGAGAGAAAGATAGACAGAAAGAGAGAGAAAGACAGACAGAAAGAGAGAGAAAGACAGACAGAAAGAGAGAGAAAGACAGACAGAAAGAGAGAGAAAGACAGACAGAAAGAGAGAGAAAGACAGACAGACAGAAAGAGAGACAGACAGACAGACAGAAAGAGAGACAGACAGACAGAAAGAGAGACAGACAGAAAGAGAGACAGAAAGAGAGACAGAAAGAGAGACAAACAGACCGAAAGAAAGAGAGACAAAGACAGAAAGACAGACAGAAAGAGAGAGAAAGATAGACAGAAAGAGAGAGAAAGACAGACAGAAAGACAGACAGAAAGAGAGACAGACAGACAGACAGACAGAAAGAAAGCTAGACAGAAAGAGAGAGAAAGACAGACAGAAAGAGAGAGAAAGACAGACAGAGAGACAGACAGACAGAAAGAGAGAGAAAGATAGACAGAAAGAGAGACAGACAGACAGAAAGAGAGACAGATAGACAGAAAGAGAGACAAAGACAGACAGAAAGAGAGAGAAAGATAGACAGAAAGAGAGACAGAGAGACAGATAGACAGAAAGAGAGAGAAAGACAGACAGAAAGAGAGAGAAAGACAGACAGAAAGAGAGACAGACAGACAGAAAGAGAGACAGACAGACAGAAAGAGAGACAGACAGAAAGAGAGACAGAAAGAGAGACAAACAGACCGAAAGAAAGCGAGACAAAGACAGAAAGACAGACAGAAAGACAGACAGAAAGATAGACAGAAAGAGAGAGAAAGACAGACAGAAAGAGAGAGAAAGACAGACAGACAGAAAGAGAGAGAAAGATAGACAGAAAGAGAGACAGACAGACAGAAAGAGAGAGAAAGACAGACAGAAAGAGAGAGAAAGACAGACAGAAAGAGAGACAGACAGACGGACAGACAGACAGAAAGAGAGACAGAAAGAGAGACAAACAGACCGAAAGAAAGCGAGACAAAGACAGAAAGACAGACAGACAGACAGACAGAAAGATAGACAGAAAGAGAGAGAAAGACAGACAGAAAGAGAGAGAAAGACAGAAAGAGAGAGAAAGACAGACAGAAAGAGAGAGAAAGACAGACAGAGAGACAGACAGACAGAAAGAGAGACAGAGAGAAAGATGGACAGACATACAGAAAGGGAGACAGAAAAAGAGAGACAGACAGACAGAAAGGGAGACAGAAAGAGAGACAGACAGAAAGAGAGACAGACAGAAAGAGAGACAGACAGAAAGAGAGACAGACAGACAGGTCACTGGTCTCTCTCTCTCTCTGCTTTCTCACCGAGAAACATCCCCATCTGCTGTAAAATACAGACGAGATGAGAGACTGAAGAAAGGAAACCAGCAGCAGCTTTAGTGAGAGAGCAGCTGTAAAATGGGGGAGAGAGAGAGAGCGTGCGGGCGAGCGAGAGAGCGTTGCCCTGAGATACAGGATGTCGTAACAGACGGAGCGCTGGACTGTGTGAGGGGAGCAGAGAGAGAGAGCGAGCGAGAGACACTGTGGTTTCCTCTCAGATCCCCCCGCCGCTCGCTCTCAGTGGTGTCGCCCGCTGCGCGCACAGATCTGTTATTGTGCAGCGCTGCAGAACACACAGACACACACAGACACACACAGTGTGTGGGAGCCGCGCTGTCATCGTCACTCAGGAAACGAGGGCGCTGGGGACGAGCGAGCGAGCGCAGAATAACAGCAGTCGGCCGGGGAAACGGGACTGAGACGGTCCTCTCGTCTCCGTCTCACAGCCTGTGTCCTCCATCCTCGAAGCAAGAGGAGAAGAGGAGGTTGAGCGCCCCCCCCTCGCTCACAGCAGAACGCTCCGGAAACACAGAGAGAGAGAGAGAGAGAGAGAGTGTTTTATTCGTCCCTGCTTCTGCTCCGGTCTTCTCTCGGGAGCGAGCGGCTTGCTCATGTCCGTCAACTCAGAAAAATCCTCTTCCCCAGAAAGGTATTGCGTCTCGCCACATCATCTCCTCATCTACCTGTCTGTCCTCCATCTCTCTCTCTCTCTCTCTCTCTCTCTCTCTCTCTCTCTCGCTCGCTCTCTCTCTCTCTATCCTCCATCTCATCCTCATCTCTCTCTCTCTACTGTCTTCTGTTGTGTGTTTGTGTTTGCCTGATATCAAATGCAAACACAGAGAAGTGCTGTAATACATTTCATACACTCACAGACACACACAGACACACACACACACACACACACACACACACACACTCACACACACAGACACACACACACACACATACACACACTCACACACACAGGCACACAAGGGTCTCAATTCTGCATGAGCTTATAGACAGTATTTGGCGTTGAATCATCGCATTGAAAGCATCACAGTGTGTGATATACGAGCCGGACTCCAGTGATGCGATGTGGTTGGTGTTTTCTTCTGTACAGCTTCATCTTGCTGTGTGTGTGTGTGTGTGTGTGTGTGTGTCATCACTGCTGTTATATAGGCCATCACAACCAGATCACAAACCCCCGAGCCATCCCTTCCTCACAGCTTTCTTTATAAAGAGAGAGAAATGTAGCACAGTTCACAGAGCCACACTTACATGCGTCTGAACCCAGTAAACACCACATGTGCTGTGAGCGTCACATGACACGAGGACAGGTCAGTGTGGAGTCTCCGGAGGAACGGCTGGATCTGGGATTGTGGGATTGTGCGCCTGACGTGCCCTGGATGTGTTCATGAGCGAGGAGGTGTGTGATGTGTGATGAGAGTCTGACAGACAGTTCATGTTTCGCCTCTCGTCACTCAACGACTGGGATCTCAGGATGTTTGTCTTCCCTTTATTATTTGAATCTTGATCTTGCAAATGTTCAGAGGTCATTCGAGTGAACATGAGCATCCGCTTCATCAGACCCGAAACTGGAAGAAAAGGTTTTTTTCGCATTTCGTGGAAAGAAAGCATTATTGCATACAGAAAGACCTTAAAACTGCTAGATCTGCTTATTTTCCAACCCTCTTAGAAGAAAACAAACACAACCCAGGTATTTATTTGAAACAGTGGCCAAAGTAACGAGAAATAAAGCTTCTACTTTCCAAACAGCACAGCAGTAATGACTTTATGAACTTCTTTACTTACAAGATTGATAATATTATAGCCACAACATTCTTTTAAATTCTGTTTTTGAAAATGATGTTGGCATTAGTGGAATTGCATTGTCATGGTTCTAATCACACTTATCTGACTGTTATCAGTTTATAGTAATAAACTAAGAGATGTCATATCGATCACAAGTTCGATCACATCGTTCTCGACCAAACACTGTTGTGTGCGAATGAACGGCCGGAACACATTAAAAGTTTCTGTTTTCTGTTAGAACGGTGTGTGTTAGCGGCGGCTAAGTTAATAACTAATGATCGTTGTGACGGAAGTGAATCAATCAAAACTAACTTTATCTGGACAATAACTTTATTCTAGATCTGCTGTAAAGCCTAAACAATCTCTGTTACTGTAATCTCCTATTATCGCTGTAAAGCTGCTTTGAAACTCTATATTGTTAAAAGCGCTGTATAAATGAAGGTGACTTAACTTATTTTAATAATTGTCAATGATTAAGGGTGTTTTCACACTTTCAGGGGTCTGAACTGGCTCTTTTAAAGGGGACTCGTGTGAAAAACACTCCAGTGAAGATTTGCTGTTTACAGAAGCATTGAGGTGTCTGAATCACTGAACCGCTCGTGTTCCACCGTCTGTATCATTTATATCAGCATTATATTGATGTCTCTGCTATCTAGACATCAGCGTCTGCCACTGGAAAACATCTACTGACACACATGGAACTGCTGAAATGATGAGAACATTGATAGTGTGTGAGTGTGAATTCTTGACTGCGTGTGAGTTGGTCATGAGATTCCTAGCGTCGCTCTCGTTCCCTGAGCGGTCCAGAGAGAGAGAGAGAGAGTCAGAGAGAGAGAGTCAGAGAGAGAGAGAGAGAGAGAGAGAGAGTCAGAGAGAGAGAGTCAGAGAGAGAGAGTCAGAGAGAGAGAGTCAGAGAGAGAGAGAGAGTCAGAGAGAGAGAGAGAGAGAGTCAGAGAGAGAGAGTCAGAGAGAGAGAGAGAGTCAGAGAGAGAGAGAGAGTCAGAGAGAGAGAGTCAGAGAGAGAGAGTCAGAGAGAGAGAGAGAGAGAGAGAGAGAGAGAGAGAGTCAGAGAGAGAGAGTCAGAGAGAGAGAGAGAGTCAGAGAGAGAGTCAGAGAGAGAGAGAGAGTCAGAGAGAGAGAGTCAGAGAGAGTCAGAGAGAGAGAGTCAGAGAGAGGGAGTCACAGAGAGGGAGTCAGAGAGAGAGAGAGAGTCAGAGAGATACACAGAGATAGAGACAGAGAGAGACGTTTAGCAGATATCCCTCCATCATTATGGATCACAGTTACTTTCACTCCAGCAGGACGTTTGGTTTAGCACTCAGTGCACTGCGATTACGACATCGAGCCAAGCACAGGTAAAGTGTGTGTTTATCGCCTCTTATACATGAGATCTAACCACAGCTCATCTGAGCCAATCAGATTCACTCAGACACATGACTAATCTGCATATTGGAGTCTTAAAGGTACAGTAATAAAAACAGCCTGGTTAAGTGTGGGTTGTAAACAGATACGGAGATCTCACAGTGTGTGTGTGTGTGTTCTGTGGACTCATTCGACACACAATGGTCAGAATGTGACGCCCTGCCTGTGAATGTGTGTTAGGGGTGTGAATTGAAGCGCTGAACTATATTTGTTCACATTTAGCTGAGTGAACGTTAGTGTGTCTGCATGTGTGTTTTAATCTTAAAAAATGGACTTTATGTCAAGCTGGATTCTAGATTAGTTTCTGTAGTTTCTATGGCAACAGAATGAAGGTGTTCTGTGCACTTTGAGACGTTGTCTGACCACTGTGTGTGTGTGTGTTCCTGTAGGCCCGACACACAGAAGGTTCCGTCCACTCCCCCCACTCCCCCTCCTCCTCCCCCTCCTCCCCCACCCCCCCCACCCGAGCCTGTGGCCCCGCCGGAGCCGGAGGAGGAGATTCTGGGCTCTGATGATGAAGAGCAGGAGGATCCGGCCGACTACTGCAAAGGTACCACACGCATCTGTCTGTCTCTCTGCCTGTCTGTCTCTCTGTCTGACTCTCTGTCTCTCTGTCTGACTGTCTCTCTGTCTGTCTCTCTGACTGACTGTCTGTCTCTCTGACTGTCTGTCTGTCTGTCTCTCTGTCTGACTGTCTGTCTGACTGTCTCTCTGTCTGTCTGTCTGTCTCTCTGTCTGACTGTCTCTCTGTCTGTCTGACTGTCTCTCTGTCTGTCTGACTGTCTGTCTCTCTGTCTGACTGTCTCTCTAACTGTCTGACTGTCTCTCTAACTGTCTGACTGGCTCTCTGTCTGACCCTCTGTTTGTCTCTCTGTCTGTCTGACTGTCTGTCTGTCTGTCTGTCTGACTGTCTCTCTGTCTGTCTGACTGTATGTCTGACTGTCTGTCTGTCTGTCTGACTGTCTCTCTCTCTCTGTCTGTCTGCCTGTCTGTCTGTCTCTCTCTCTGACTGTCTGTCTGTCTCTCTGTCTGACTGTCTCTCTCTCTGTCTGTCTCTCTGTCTGACTGTCTCTCTGTCTGTCTGTCTGTCTGTCTGTCTGACTGTCTCTCTGTCTCTGTCTGACTGTCTCTCTGACTGTCTCTCTGTCTGACTGTCTGCCTCTCTGTCTGTCTGACTCTCTGTCTGTCTGACTGACTGTCTGTCTGTCTCTCTGTCTGTCTGACTGTCTCTCTGTCTGTCTGACTGTCTCTCTGTCTCTCTGTCTGACTGTCTCTCTGTCTGACTGTCTGTCTGACTGTCTGTCTGTCTCTCTGTCTGTCTCTCTGTCTGACTGTCTCTGTCTGTCTGACTGTCTCTCTGTCTCTCTGTCTGACTGTCTCTGTCTGTCTGACTGTCTGTCTGTCTCTGTCTCTCTGTCTGTCTGTCTCTCTGTCTGACTGTCTGTCTGTCTCTCTGTCTGTCTGTCTGACTGTCTCTCTGTCTGACTGTCTCTCTGTCTGTCTGTCTCTCTGTCTGACTGTCTCTCTGTCTGACTGTCTGTCTGACTGTCTCTCTGACTGTCTGACTGTCTCTCTCTGTCTGACTGTCTGTCTCTCTGTCTGACTGTCTCTCTGTCTGACTGTCTCTCTGTCTGACTGTCTCTGTCTGTCTGTCTGTCTGTCTGACTGTCTCTCTAACTGTCTGTCTGTCTGACTGTCTCTCTGTCTGACTTTCTCTCTGTCTGTCTGTCTGACTGTCTCTCTGTCTGTCTGTCTGTCTGACTGTCTCTCTGTCTGACTGTCTGTCTGTCTGTCTGTCTCTCTGTCTGACTGTCTGTCTGACTGTCTCTGTCTGTCTGACTGTCTCTGTCTGTATGACTGTCTGTCTGTCTCTCTGTCTGTCTGACTGTCTGGCTCTATGTCTTACTGTCTGTCTGTCTAACTGTCTCTCTGTCTGTCTCTGTCTGACTGTATCTGTCTGTCTCTGTCTCTCTGTCTGTCTGTCTCTGTCTGTCTGTCTCTCTGTCTGACTGTCTGTCTGTCTCTCTGTCTGACTGTCTCTCTGACTGTCTCTCTGCCTGTCTGACTGTCTGTCTGTCTCTGTCTGACTGTCTGTCTGACTGTCTCTCTGTCTGACTGTCTCTCTGTCTGTCTGTCTGACTGTCTCTCTGTCTGTCTGTCTGTCTGTCTCTCTGTCTGACTGTCTCTCTGACTGACTGTCTGACTGTCTTTCTGACTGACTGTCTGACTCTCTGTCTGACTCTGTCTGTCTGTCTCTCTGTCTGACTGTCTCTCTGACTGACTGTCTGACGGTCTCTCTGTCTGACTCTCTGTCTGACTGTCTGTCTGTCTCTGTCTGTCTGACTGTCTCTCTGTCTGTCTGACTCTGTCTGTCTCACTGTCTGTCTGTCTGTCTCTCTGTCTGACTGTCTGTCTGTCTCTGTCTGTCTGACTGTCTCTCTGTCTGTCTGACTCTGTCTGTCTCACTGTCTGTCTGTCTGTCTCTCTGTCTGACTGTCTCTCTGTCTGTCTGACTCTCTGTATGACTCTCTGTCTGTCTCTCTGTCTGTCTGTCTGTCTGACTGTATGTCTGTCTGTCTCTCTGTCTGACTGTCTGTCTGACTGTCTCTCTGTCTCTGTCTGACTGTCTCTCTGACTGTCTCTCTGTCTGTCTGTCTGTCTCTCTGTCTGTCTGACTGTCTCTCTGTCTGTCTGACTGTCTCTCTGTCTCTTTCTGACTGTCTCTCTGTCTCTGTCTGACTGTCTCTCTGTCTGACTGTCTCTCTGTCTGTCTCTCTGTCTGACTGTCTCTCTGTCTGACTGTCCGTCTGACTGTCTCTCTGTCTGTTTGACTTTCTCTCTGACTGTCTGTCTGTCTGACTGTCTGTCTGTCTCTCTGTCTGTCTCTCTGTCTGACTGTCTCTGTCTGTCTGACTGTCTCTCTGTCTCTCTGTCTGACTGTCTCTGTCTGTCTGACTGTCTGTCTGTCTCTGTCTCTCTGTCTGTCTGTCTCTCTGTCTGACTGTCTGTCTGTCTCTCTGTCTGTCTGTCTGACTGTCTCTCTGTCTGACTGTCTCTCTGTCTGTCTGTCTCTCTGTCTGACTGTCTCTCTGTCTGACTGTCTGTCTGACTGTCTCTCTGACTGTCTGACTGTCTCTCTCTGTCTGACTGTCTCTCTGTCTGACTGTCTCTCTGTCTGACTGTCTCTGTCTGTCTGTCTGTCTGTCTGACTGTCTCTCTGACTGTCTGTCTGTCTGACTGTCTCTCTGTCTGACTTTCTCTCTGTCTGTCTGTCTGACTGTCTCTCTGTCTGTCTGACTGTCTCTCTGTCTGTCTGTCTGACTGTCTCTCTGTCTGACTGTCTGTCTGTCTGTCTGTCTGTCTGTCTAACTGTCTCTCTGTCTGTCTCTGTCTGACTGTATCTGTCTGTCTCTGTCTCTCTGTCTGTCTGTCTCTGTCTGTCTGTCTCTCTGTCTGACTGTCTGTCTGTCTCTCTGTCTGACTGTCTCTCTGACTGTCTCTCTGTCTGTCTCACTGTCTCTTTGATTGTATGTCTCTCTGTCTGACTGTCTGTCTCTCTGTCTGTCTCTCTGTCTGTCTCTGTCTGACTGTCTGTCTGTCTCTGTCGGTCTGTCGCTCTGTCTGACTGTCTGTCTCTCTGTCTCTCTCTCTCTGTCTGTCTCTCTGTCTGACTGTTTGTCTTTCTGTCTCTGTGTCTGTCTGTCTGACTGTCTCTCTTTCTGTCTCTCTTTCTGACTGTCTGTCTCTCTGTTTGTCTCTCTGTCTGTCTCTCTGTCTGACTCTGTCTGTCTCTTTGTCTCTCTGATTGTCTGTCTGTCTCTCCGTCTGTCTTTCCATCTGTCTGATTGTCTGTCTGTCTCTCTGATTGTCTGTCTGTCTCTTTTATTGTCTCTCTGTCTGTCTGTCTGTTATTCTGTCTCTTTGATTGTCTGTCTCTCCGTCTGTCTGTCTGTCTGACTCTTTGCCTGTCTGACTGACTGCCTATCGGGTCAGAGGTCATGTGTCAGGTCAGAGGTCACTCGTCATGCGTCTGGTTCAGAGGTCACTCATCATGCGTCGGGTCAGAGGTCATGTGTCGGGTCAGAGGTCACTCGTCATGCGTCGGGTCAGAGGTCATGTGTCGGGTCAGAGGTCACTCGTCATGCGTCGGGTCAGAGGTCATGTGTCGGTCAATCATCATGCGTCGGGTCAGAGGTCATGTGTCGGGTCAGAGGTCACTCGTCATGCGTCGGGTCAGAGGTCATGTGTCGGTCACTCATCATGCGTCGGGTCAGAGGTCATGTGTCGGGTCAGAGGTCACTCGTCATGCGTTGGGTTAGAGGTCATGCGTCGGGTCAGAGGTCCCTCTTCCGCCGGAGCTAGACTCGCGTACGGCCGTTTCCAGAAGCCAGTAATTTTAGTTTATAAAGTTGTAAACATGGATATTTTTCTTCAGAAGGCCTTTATTAACTCCATGGTAACTCGTATGGATTACTGTTATGATGGATGTGCTCTATTAGAGCTTCAAAATCTCAGGCTCCATTCACTCCCGTTATAAAGCTGGGAAGAGCCAGGATATTTTCTAATAGAACTCCAACTGTGTTCGGCTGAAAGAAGTCAGATACACCTAGGATGGCTCAGGGGTGAGTAAATTATGGGATAATTTTTGGGTGAACTATCACTTTAAAATTAAAAAGAGTTATTAAAAGTGCAATATTTTGCCACAGAAAATAACTCTGACAGGCAGCTTTCTGTGCGCGGCTAAACAGTCATATACACACAAAAATGTAAAAATCTGAGTATTCCTGTGAACACAGTCGGTTTATGTCTTGAGTGGAGGTAAAGAGTTGTGGGAATCGGATGTGTATCAGCAGTGGCGGCGCCAGGGGGGAGCTAGGTGGTGCTGTAGCTACCCCTATAATAGCCATAGCACCCGCCCAGCACCCCCAAGAAATGTCTGTAATTTTTTATATTTATATTTTAATGTCATGTTTGAATAGTCTTTTTCATGTTGTTAAAAATGGGTATTAAATAATAATTTAAAAATATATATTTAGTCTAAAATAACATGAGGCCCAAACAGGCGATCTTCTTTGGCCAATGGACGCAGCGCCCGGCGAACGTTTGCAGACATCCCAAGTCTCCCGCATATTGATAGCGGCTCCCTGAAGGCCGCAAATCTCCCGGAATCTAGAGCTCGCGAGCTCCAAACCGTGTAGCGCGCGCAAGACAGAGAGAGCGAGAGACCTTGCGTGTGTGTGCAAATGTGCGTGTGTGCCTCATGAAGCGCATGTAAGACGAGCAGATGTTCGATTACAGTCAATCACTGCTCATGTATTTCAAACTTCATTTTACTCTTAAATAAAGAAGGAAAAAGAGCCTCGGCGTGAGTATATCAGGCCTTTAAAGTGACAGCAGCCTGATACATCACTCACTGCTCTTGCCTGAATAACTTTTGTAGCTTTTAATAAATATCGGTGTGTATTTAATTCAATCAGAGAAGACCTTGCAGTGTTTTATTTGATACATTTCAAGTGAATTATTGTTTTCACTTTTTATTTTAAAAACATTTTCATGCATTTATGCCCATCTTATTATTGGTTCTGGTTATTTTCAGAAGTTTTCAGCCTTCAGTGTTTTTCTGTCCTCACTGAAGGTGAAACGTTGCATGTGTTTAATAAGGCTGTTATTTGTCATCATCTCTTGAGTGCTAATCTAGTTATGTTGGTAAACTGCTTCTTCTAGAACTCATGTTTACATCCACATCACACACACACACCGCAGTATAGAGACGAAACACACACTGTGAAAGAGTCCTCTGCTGGAAAAACTGTTAATAAGCGTGAGTGCCGGATGAGGATACAGCTGAGCTCTTCTCTGAGGAGCTGAAGGAAACTGTATCCGGATTCTCCCGTTTCATCAACGCTCTCGTGTTTCTGTGTCGCAGGAGGATACCATCTGGTCAAGATCGGGGACCTGTTCAACGGCAGGTACCATGTGATCCGCAAGCTGGGCTGGGGCCACTTCTCCACCGTCTGGCTGTGCTGGGACATCCAGTGAGCAAACACTCATCTTATGAAATAAGCCCCGCCTTCTACATTAAGCAGCCAATCGCTGATCAGGAAGTCATCGCGTCACTGCAGCTGCTGTTAGAAGCTCTGTTTGCCATAGAAACAGTTATTGTTCTGAGATGCACTTGTGCTGCACCTGAAAAATAAGCATTTGAGCATAAACATCTATGAAACAGTTGTTGTCAGATTTCATTGGTGATTCGAAATATGAAATTTAAATGTAAGCGTTGGAGAATTTGATATTTCCCCATTCAAAGAGAGACAAGCTGTGTGTGTGTGTGTGTGTGAGAGAGAGAGAGAGAGAGAGTGTGTGTGTGTGTGTGTGTGTGTGTGTGTGTTTTTGAGAGTGTGTGTGTGTGTATGTGAGAGTGTGTGTGAGTGAGTGTGTGTTACCAACTGTGTGTGTGTGTGTGTTACTTATTCGAGTATAAACTGTGTGTGTGTGTGTGTTAACAGAGCGAAGCGTTTTGTTGCAATGAAGGTTGTGAAGAGTGCACAGCATTACACAGAAACGGCACTGGATGAAATTAAATTACTCAGATGTGTGAGTACTTAACACACTCACTCTCTCTCTCTCACACACACACACACACACACTCATACACGCACACACTCTCTCTCTCTCACACATACACACACACACACTCATACACGCACACTCTCTCTCTCTCTCTCTCTCTCTCTCTCTCACACACACATACACACACACACACACACACACTCATACACGCACACACTCTCTCTCTCTCACACATACACACACACACACACTCATACACGCACACTCTCTCTCTCTCTCTCTCTCTCTCTCTCTCCCTCTCACACACACATACACACACACACACACACACACACACTCATACACGCACACACTCTCTCTCTCTCTCTCACACACATACACACACACACACACACACACACAAACACACTCTCAAAAAAACACTCACACACACTTACACTCTCTCACAAACAGACACACACACTCAGTCACACTCACACAGACACACTCTCAAAAAAACACACATACACTCTCTCACACACATACACTCACAGTCACACACACTCACAGACACACACACTCACAAACTCACACACACAACCACACAGACACACACACTCACTCACAGACACACTCTCAAAAAAACACTCACACACACATACACTCTCTCACACACAGACACACACACTCACAGTCACACACACTCACAGTCACACACACACACACACACACAGACACACTCACTCACAGACACACTGTCAAAAAAAACACACACACACACACACACACACACACACACACACACACACACACACACACACACTCACAAACACACACACACTCACAGACAGACACACACTCACAGACACACAAACTCTCACACCCACACACACACACACACACAACCACACACACACACACACGTATGTGACACTATCACTGGAGTCAGACATGCCTTGTTTCCTTCCTTCTCACACCTCTCTCTCTCTGACTCTCTCTCTCTCTGACTCTCTCTCTCTCTGACTCTCTCTCTCTCTGACTCTCTCTCTCTGACTCTCTCTCTCTCTGACTCTCTCTCTCTCTGACTCTCTCTCTCTGACTCTCTCTCTCTCTGACTCTCTCTCTCTCTCTGACTCTCTCTCTCTCTCTCAGGTGCGTGAGACAGATCCTGATGATCCTAATAAGGACATGGTTGTTCAACTCATAGACGACTTCAAGATCTCAGGAGTGAACGGGATTCGTATCCTCACAGTCTGTGTGTGTGTTTGTGCGTGTGTGTGTGTTGTTGTTGTTCTCAGGTGTGTGTGTCAGTTGTCGTTTTCTTTAACTCTGGTTCTCAGATGTGTGTATGGTGTTTGAAGTTCTTGGTCATCATTTGCTTAAGTGGATCATCAAGTCTAATTATCAGGGTTTGCCATTACCCTGCGTCAAGAGCATCATTAGACAGGTAACCATACACACACTCCCTCACTGACCCTCACTGACCCTCACACTCCATCACTGACCCTCACACTCCCTCACTGACCCTCACACTCCCTCACACTCCCTCACTGACCCTCACACTCCCTCACTGACCCTCACACTCCCTCACACTCCCTCACTGACCCTCACACTCCCTCACTGACCCTCACACTCCCTCACACTCCCTCACTGACCCTCACACTCCCTCACACTCCCTCACTGACCCTCACACTCCCTCACTGACCCTCACACTCCCTCACTGACCCTCACACTCCCTCACTGACCCTCACACTCCCTCACTGACCCTCACACTCCCTCACACTCCCTCACTGACCCTCACACTCCCTCACTGACCCCCACACTCCCTCACTGACCCTCACACTCCCTCACACTCCCTCACTGACCCTCACACTCCCTCACTGACCCTCACACTCCCTCACTGACCCTCACACTCCCTCACTGACCCTCAAACTCCCTCACACTCCCTCACTGACCCCCACACTCCCTCACTGACCCTCACACTCCCTCACTGAACCCCACACTCCCTCACACTCCCTCACTGACCCTCACACTCCCTCACTGACCCTCACACTCCCTCACACTCCCTCACTGACCCCCACACTCCCTCACTGACCCTCACACTCCCTCACTGACCCTCACACTCCCTCACTGACCCTCACACTCCCCCACACTACCTCACTGACCCTCACACTCCCTCACTGACCCTCACACTCCCTCACTGACCCTCACACTCCCTCACTGACCCTCAAACTCCCTCACACTCCCTCACTGACCCTCACACTCCCCCACACTACCTCACTGACCCTCACACTCCCTCACTGACCCTCACACTCCCTCACTGACCCTCACTGACCCTCACACTCCCTCACTGACCCTCACACTCCCTCACTGACCCTCACACTCCCTCACTGACCCTCACACTCCCTCACTGACCCCCACACTCCCTCACTGACCCTCACACTCCCTCACTGACCCCCACACTCCCTCACTGACCCTCACACTCCCTCACTGACCCCCACACTCCCTCACTGACCCTCACACTCCCTCACTGACCCTCACACTCCCTCACTGACCCCCACACTCCCTCACTGACCCTCACACTCCCTCACTGACCCTCACATTCCCTCACTGACCCTCACAATCCCACACACTCCCTCACTGGCCCTCACACTCCCTCACTGACCCTCACACTCCCTCACACTCCCTCACTGACCCCCACACTCCCTCACTGACCCTCACACTCCCTCACACTCCCTCACTGACCCCCACACTCCCTCACTGACCCTCACACTCCCTCACTGACCCTCACACTCCCTCACTGACCCTCACACTCCCTCACTGACCCTCAAACTCCCTCACACTCCCTCACTGACCCTCACACTCCCCCACACTACCTCACTGACCCTCACACTCCCTCACTGACCCTCACACTCCCTCACTGACCCTCACTGACCCTCACACTCCCTCACTGACCCTCACACTCCCTCACTGACCCTCACACTCCCTCACTGACCCTCACACTCCCTCACTGACCCCCACACTCCCTCACTGACCCTCACACTCCCTCACTGACCCCCACACTCCCTCACTGACCCTCACACTCCCTCACTGACCCCCACACTCCCTCACTGACCCTCACACTCCCTCACTGACCCTCACACTCCCTCACTGACCCCCACACTCCCTCACTGACCCTCACACTCCCTCACTGACCCTCACATTCCCTCACTGACCCTCACAATCCCACACACTCCCTCACTGGCCCTCACACTCCCTCACTGACCCCCACACTCCCTCACTGACCCCCACACTCCCTCACTGACCCCCACACTCCCTCACTCCCTCACTGACCCTCACACTCCCTCACTGACCCTCACACTCCCTCACTGACCCTCACACTCCCTCACTGACCCTCACACTCCCTCACTGACCCTCACATTCCCTCACTGACCCTCACACTCCCTCACTGACCCTCACACTCCCTCACTGACCCTCACACTCCCTCACTGACCCCCACACTCCGTCACACTCCCTCACTGACCCTCACTGACCCCCACACTCCGTCACACTCCCTCACTGACCCTCACTGACCCCCACACTCCGTCACACTCCCTCACTGACCCTCACACTCCCTCACTGACCCTATCACACTCCCTTACTGACCCTCACACTCCCTCACTGACCCTCACACTCCCTCACTGACCCTCACACTCCCTCACACTCCCTCACTGACCCTCACACTCCCTCACTGACCCTCACACTCCCTCACACTCCCTCACTGACCCTCACACTCCCTCACTGACCCTCACACTCCCCCACACTCCCTCACTGACCCTCACACTCCCTCACTGACCCTCACACTCCCTCACTGACCCTCACTGACCCTCACACTCCCTCACTGACCCTCTCTGACCCTCACACTCCCTCACACTCCCTCACTGACCCTCACACTCCCTCACTGACCCTCACACACCCTCACTGACCCTCACACTCCCTCACTGACCCCCACACTCCCTCACTGACCCTCACACTCCCTCACTGACCCTCACACTCCCCCACACTCCCTCACTGACCCTCACACTCCCTCACTGACCCTCACACTCCCTCACACTCCCTCACTGACCCTCACACTCCCTCACTGACCCTCACACTCCCTCACACTCCCTCACTGACCCTCACACTCCCTCACTGACCCCCACACTCCCTCACACTCCCTCACTGACCCTCACACTCCCTCACTGACCCTCACACTCCCTCACTGACCCCCACACTCCCTCACTGACCCTCACACTCCCTCACTGACCCCCACACTCCCTCACTGACCCTCACACTCCCTCACACTCCCTCACTGACCCCCACACTCCCTCACTGACCCCCACACTCCCTCACTGACCCTCACACTCCCTCACTGACCCTCACACTCCCTCACTGACCCTCACACTCCCTCACACTCCCTCACTGGCCCTCACACTCCCTCACTGACCCCCACACTCCCTCACTGACCCCCACACTCCCTCACTGACCCCCACACTCCCTCACTGACCCTCACACTCCCTCATTGACCCCCACACTCCCTCACTGACCCTCACACTCCCTCACTGACCCTCACACTCCCTCACTGACCCTCACACTCCCTCACACTCCCTCACTGGCCCTCACACTCCCTCACTGACCCCCACACTCCCTCACTGACCCCCACACTCCCTCACTGACCCCCACACTCCCTCACTGACCCTCACACTCCCTCATTGACCCCCACACTCCCTCACTGACCCTCACACTCCCTCACTGACCCTCACACTCCCTCACTGACCCTCACACTCCCTCACTGACCCTCACACTCCCTCACTGACCCTCACACTCCCTCACTGACCCTCTCACACTCCCTCACTGGCCCTCACACTCCCTCACTGACCCCCACACTCCCTCACTGACCCCCACACTCCCTCACTGACCCCCACACTCCCTCACTGACCCCCACACTCCCTCACTGACCCTCACACTCCCTCACTGACCCTCACACTCCCTCACACTCCCTCACTGACCCTCACACTCCCTCACTGAGCCTCACTGACCCTCACACTCCCTCACACTCCCTCAGTGATGACTCCGACCCCTAACCAGATGAACTGGATAATTATCGTGAAAGTTTTGATCCAATCTGACTTCTGACCTATTATGCCGCCTAAATCATAATCATACACTGTTCGTTTGTTGGCCAAAGGAGGACTGGCCCCCTGACTGAGCCTGGGTTCTCCCAAGGTTTTTTTCTCCATTCTGTCACCTGATGGAGTTTTGGTTCCTTGCCACTGTCGCCTTTTTTCGCCTTTATTCGCCATTGGCTTTTGGCTTGCTTAGTTGGGGACTTTTAACATTTAATTTTGAATTTAACAATACTATTACAACTTTACTTTCCTGTTATCTCTGTAAAGCTGCTTTGAAACAATTTGTATTGTAAAAAGCGCTATATAAATAAAGGTGACATGACTTGACTTGACTTGTGGCAGTTAGCACAGTTATGAGCATGAGACGTCACTCAGAGGAGGGCCTGACGTGTGTGTGTGTGTGTGTGTGTGTGTGTGTGTGTTGTGGCAGTTAGCACAGTTATGAGCATGAGACGTCACTCAGATGAGGGCCTGACGTGTGTGTGTGTTGTGGCAGTTAGCACAGTTATGAGCATGAGACGTCACTCAGATGAGGGCCTGATGTGTGTGTGTGTGTGTGTGTGTGTGTGTGTGTTGTGGCAGTTAGCACAGTTATGAGCATGAGACGTCACTCAGACGAGGGCCTGACGTGTGTGTGTGTGTGTGTTGTGGCAGTTAGCACAGTTATGAGCATGAGACGTCACTCAGATGAGGGCCTGATGTGTGTGTGTGTGTGTGTGTGTGTTGTGGCAGTTAGCACAGTTATGACCATGAGACGTCACTCAGACGAGGGCCTGACGTGTGTGTGTGTGTGTTGTGGCAGTTAGCACAGTTATGAGCATGAGACGTCACTCAGACGAGGGCCTGACGTGTGTGTGTGTGTGTGCAGGTTCTGCAGGGGCTGGACTACCTTCACAGTAAGTGTAAGATCATCCACACGGACATCAAGCCGGAGAACATCCTGATGTGTGTGGACGAGGCCTTCGTACGCAGGATGGCAGTCGAGGCCACAGAGTGGCAGAAAGCAGGAGCGCCTCCTCCTTCAGGATCCGCTGGTACTCCTCTGTTCATCCTCTGTTTCTTCTCCTCCGTTCATCCTCTGTTCATCCTCTTTTTCTTCTCCGTTCATCCTCAGTTCATCCTGTTTCTTCTCCTCCGTTCATCCTCAGTTCATCCTGTTTCTTCTCCTCCGTCCATCCTCTGTTTCTTCTCTGTTCATCCTCAGTTCATCCTCTGTTTCTTCTCCTCCGTTCATCCTGTTTCTTCTCCGTTCATCCTCTTTTTCTTCTCCTCTGTTCATCCTCAGTTCATCCTTTGTTTCTTCTCCTCCGTTCATCCTCAGTTCATACTCTGTTTCTTATCCTCTGTTCATCCTCCATTTCTTCTCTGTTCATGCTCTGTTTCTTCTCCTCCGTTTCATCCCTGATTCCTGTCATGATCCTCCACGTGACGAGTGTGACACTGACTCTGTGTGTGTGTGTGTGTGTGTGTGTTTGTTTGCAGTCAGCACGGCTCCTCAACTCAAACAGGTCAGTGAAGCCATTCCCACACACACACACACACACACACACGCACACATGAAATCCAGCTTTTACAAAACTGCAAAAATATCATAATGAAACGAGCACATCATGATGGCGGCAGTATTATAGGGAATAACCAACCTGTAGTTACTGTAGTAAGTGTAGTGAATGTGCTGATATTGAGGGAGAGAGCTGAGTGATGACGCCAGAGAGGAGTGTGTGTGTTTGAGCTGTTTGCTGTGGTGTGGCGCCTCCTACAGGTGGGGAAGATCTCCAAAAATAAGAAGAAGAAGCTGAAGAAGAAGCAGAAGCGTCAGGCGGAGCTGCTGGAGAGACGCATGCTGGAGATCGAAGCTCTGGAGCGAGAGGCGGAGAAACAGAGAGTGGGCGGAGCCTCAGACTCCGCCCCCAGCCCCACCCTGGCGCTGGCAGACAGTGATGAAGAGGATGATGAAGAGGTTGAAGAGGACGAGGAGGCTGAGGGAGAGAAGGAGAGGCCCTTCAGACTCACCAACCACACATGTGAGTGAGCCTCTACTACATCAGTGATCAGTCACACATGAAAACCAGCATCATTTCCTTTTTATTTTACTTTTCATTACTGTTCATTATTTGACAGGAGCAGATGCACATCTCACGTACATGCATGTATATACTGTAAATGGATACATTCACTATATTGCCAAAGCATTAAGAGTCCCTTTCACTGGAACTAAGGGGTTGAGCCCAACCCCTGAAAAACAACCCCACACCACAATCCCCCCTCCACCAAACTTTACACTTGGCACAATGCAGGCAGGCAAGTAGCGTTCTCCTGGCAAACTCAAACCCAGACTCGTCCATCAGATTGCCAGACAGGGAATTGTGATTCGTCACTCAAGATAATACATCTCCACGGCTTTAGAGTCCAGTGACGGCTGCTTTACACCACTGCTTTACACAACTGCATCCCACGCTTTACACCACTGCACCCCACGCTTTACACCACTGCACCCCACGCTTTACAAAACTGCACCCCATGCTTTACACCACTGCACCCCACGCTTTACTCCACTGCACCCCACGCTTTACACCACTGCATCCCACGCTTTACTCCACTCCATCCCACCACTGCACCCCACGCTTTACACCACTGCACCCCACGCTTTACACCACTGCACCCCACGCTTTACACCACTGCACCCCACGCTTTACACCACTGCACCCCACGCTTTACACCACTGCACCCCACGCTTTACACCACTGCACCCCACGCTTTACACCACTGCACCCCACGCTTTAGACCACTGCACCCCACGCTTTACTCCACTGCATCCCACGCTTTACTCCACTGCATCCCACGCTTTACACCACTGCATCCCACGCTTTACACCACTACACCCCACGCTTTACACCACTGCACCCCACGCTTTACACCACTGCACCCCACGCTTTACACCACTGCACCCCACGCTTTACACCACTGCACCCCACGCTTTACACCACTGCACCCCACGCTTTACACCACTGCACCCCACGCTTTACTCCACTGCATCCCACGCTTTACTCCACTGCATCCCACGCTTTACACCACTGCATCCCACGCTTTACACCACTGCATCCCACACTGCATCCCACGCTTTACACCACTGCAGCCCACGCTTTACACCACTGCACCAAACACTTTACTCCACTGCATCCCACGCTTTACAACACTGCATCCCACGCTTTACACCACTGCACCAAACACTTTACTCCACTGCATCCCACACTTTACTCCACTGCATCCCACGCTTTACACAACTGCATCCCACGCTTTACACCACTGCATCCCACGCTTTACACCACTGCATCCCACGCTTTACACCACTGCATCCCACGCTTTACTCCACTGCATCCCATGCTTTACACCACTGCATCCCATGCTTTACTCCACTGCATCCCACGCTTTACACCACTGCACCAAACACTTTACTCCACTGCATCCCACGCTTTACAACACTGCATCCCACGCTTTACACCACTGCACCAAACACTTTACTCCACTGCATCCCACACTTTACTCCACTGCATCCCACGCTTTACACAACTGCATCCCACGCTTTACACCACTGCATCCCACGCTTTACACCACTGCATCCCACGCTTTACACCACTGCATCCCACGCTTTACTCCACTGCATCCCATGCTTTACACCACTGCATCCCATGCTTTACTCCACTGCATCCCACGCTTTACACCACTGCATCCCACGCTTTACACCACTGCATCCCACGCTTTAAACCACTGCATCCCACGCTTTACTCCACTGCATCCCACGCTTTACTCCACTGCATCCCACGCTTTACACCACTGCATCCCACGCTTTACTCCACTGCCCCCCACGCTTTACTCCACTGCACCCCCACGCTTTACTCCACTGCACCCCACGCTTTACACCACTGCACCCCACGCTTTACTCCACTGCATCCCACACTGCATCCCACGCTTTACACCACTGCACCCCACGCTTTGCACCCCACGCTTTACACCACTGCACCCCACGCTTTACACCACTGCACCCCACGCTTTACACCACTGCACCCCACCCTTTACACCACTGCACCCCACGCTTTACTCCACTGCACCCCACGCTTTACTCCACTGCACCCCACGCTTTACACCTCTGCATCCCACGCTTTACACCTCTGCATCCCATGCTTTACTCCACTGCACCCCAAGCTTTACACCACTGCACGCCACGCTTTACACCACTGCATCCCACGCTTTACACCACTGCATCCCATGCTTTACACCACTGCACCCCACGCTTTACACCTCTGCACCCCACACTTTACACCTCTGCATCCCACGCTTTACTCCACTGCATCCCACGCTTTACACCACTGCATCCCACGCTTTACACCACTGTATCCCACGCTTTACACTACTGCATCCCACGCTTTACACCTCTGCATCCCACGCTTTACTCCACTGCACCCCACGCTGTACACCTCTGCATCCCACGCTTTACTCCACTGCACCCCACGCTTTACACCACTGCACCCCACGCTTTACACCTCTGCATCCCACGCTTTACTCCACTGCACCCCAAGCTTTACACCACTGCACGCCACGCTTTACACCACTGCATCCCACGCTTTACACCTATGCATCCCACGCTTTACTCCACTGCACCCCACGCTTTACTCCACTGCATCCCACGCTTAACACCACTGCATCCCACGCTTTACACCACTGCACCCCACGCTTTACACCACTGCATCCCACTCTTTACACCACTGCACCAAACACTTTACTCCACTGCATCCCACGCTTTACACCACTGCATCCCACGCTTTACACCACTGCACCCCACGCTTTACACCACTGCATCCCACGCTTTACTCCACTGCACCCCACGCTTTACACCTCTGCATCCCACGCTTTACTCCACTGCACCCCAAGCTTTACACCACTGCACGCCACGCTTTACACCACTGCATCCCACGCTTTACACCTCTGCATCCCACGCTTTACTCCACTGCACCCCACGCTTTACACCACTGCATCCCACGCTTTACTCCTCTGCATCCCACGCTTTACTCCACTGCACCCCAAGCTTTACACCACTGCACGCCACGCTTTACACCACTGCATCCCACGCTTTACACCACTGCATCCCACGCTTTACTCCTCTGCATCCCACGCTTTACTCCACTGCACCCCAAGCTTTACACCACTGCACGCCACGCTTTACACCACTGCATCCCACGCTTTACTCCTCTGCATCCCACGCTTTACTCCACTGCACCCCAAGCTTTACACCACTGCATCCCACGCTTTACTCCACTGCACCCCACGCTTTACACCACTGTATCCCACGCTTTACACCACTGCATCCCACGCTTTACACCTCTGCATCCCACGCTTTACTCCACTGCACCCCACGCTTTACACCACCGCATCCCACGCTTTTACTCCTCTGCATCCCACGCTTTACACCACTGCATCCCATGCTTTACACCACTGCACCCCACGCTTTACACCTCTGCACCCCACACTTTACACCTCTGCATCCCACGCTTTACTCCACTGCACCCCACGCTTTACACCACCGCATCCCACGCTTTACTCCACTGCATCCCACGCTTTACACCACTGCATCCCACGCTTTACACCACTGTATCCCACGCTTTACACCACTGCACCCCACGCTTTACGCCTCTGCATCCCACGCTTTACACCACTGCATCCCACCGCATCCCACGCTTTACACCACTGCATCCCACGCTTTACACCACTGCATCCCACGCTTTACACCACTGCACCCCACGCTTTACACCACTGCATCTCAAACTTTACACCACTGCATCCCACGCTTTACACTTCTGCATCACACACTTTACATCACTGCATCCCATGCTTTACACCACCGCATCCCACGCTTTATACCACTGCATCCCATGCTTTACACAACCGCATCCCACGCTTTACTCCACTGCCTCCCAAGCTTTACACCACTGCATCTCACGCTTTACACCACTGCATCCCAAGCTTTACACCACTGCATCTCACGCTTTACACCACTGCATCCCAAGCTTTACACCACTGCATCTCACGCTTTACACCACTGCATCCCACGCTTTACACTTCTGCATCCCACGCTTTACACCACTGCACCCCACGCTTTACACCACTGCATCCCACGCTTTACACCACTGCATCCCATGCTTTACTCCACTGCACCCCACGCTTTACACCATTGCACCCCACGCTTTACACCACCGCATCCCACGCTTTACACCACTGCATCCCACGCTTTACACCACTGCATCCCACGCTTTACACCACTGCATCCCATGCTTTACACCACTGCACCCCACGCTTTACACCTCTGCACCCCACACTTTACACCTCTGCATCCCACGCTTTACTCCACTGCACCCCACGCTTTACACCACCGCATCCCACGCTTTACTCCACTGCATCCCACGCTTTACACCACTGCATCCCACGCTTTACACCACTGTATCCCACGCTTTACACCACTGCACCCCACGCTTTACGCCTCTGCATCCCACGCTTTACACCACTGCATCCCACCGCATCCCACGCTTTACACCACTGCATCCCACGCTTTACACCACTGCATCCCACGCTTTACACCACTGCACCCCACGCTTTACACCACTGCATCTCAAACTTTACACCACTGCATCCCACGCTTTACACTTCTGCATCACACACTTTACATCACTGCATCCCATGCTTTACACCACCGCATCCCACGCTTTATACCACTGCATCCCATGCTTTACACAACCGCATCCCACGCTTTACTCCACTGCCTCCCAAGCTTTACACCACTGCATCTCACGCTTTACACCACTGCATCCCAAGCTTTACACCACTGCATCTCACGCTTTACACCACTGCATCCCAAGCTTTACACCACTGCATCTCACGCTTTACACCACTGCATCCCACGCTTTACACTTCTGCTTCCCACGCTTTACACCACTGCACCCCACGCTTTACACCACTGCATCCCACGCTTTACACCACTGCATCCCATGCTTTACTCCACTGCACCCCACGCTTTACACCATTGCACCCCACGCTTTACACCACCGCATCCCACGCTTTACACCACTGCATCCCACGCTTTACACCACTGCATCCCACGCTTTACACCACCGCATCCCACGCTTTACTCCACTGCATCCCACGCTTTACACCTCTGCATCCCACGCTTTACACCACTGCATTCCACGCTTTACACCACCGCATCCCACGCTTTACTCCACTGCATCCCATGCTTTACACCACTGCATCTCACGCTTTACACCACTGCATCCCAAGCTTTACACCACTGCATCTCACGCTTTACACCACTGCATCCCACGCTTTACACTTCTGCATCCCACGCTTTACACCACTGCATCTCACGCTTTACACCACTGCATCCCATGCTTTACACCACCGCATCCCACGCTTTACACCACTGCATCTCACGCTTTACACCACTGCATCCCATGCTTTACACCACCGCATCCCACGCTTTACACCACTGCATCCCACCGCATCCCATGCTTTACACCTCTGCATCCCACGCTTTACAACTCTGCATCCCACGCTTTGCACTGCACTTGGTGATGTAAGGCTTGGATGCAGCTGCTCTGCCCTGGAAACCCATTCCATGGATCTCTCTACGCACTGTTGTTGAGCTAATCTGAAGGCCACAGAAGTTTGGAGGTCTTCAGCTGTTGGCGACGTCTGTGCACTGTGAGCCTCAGCATGACTACGCTCTGGGATTTTACGTGTCCTTCCACTTCATGCCTGAGTTACTGTTGTTCCCAATTGCTTCCACTTTGTTATAATTCCACTAACAGTTCAGTGTGGAATATTTAGTAGTGAGGAAATTTCACAAATGGACTTATTGCACAGGGGCTCCTGAGAGCGAAAGTAACAATGTTTGTGTAATCAATGAATACACAAATGAGCAAAGCAAAATAAACTAAAGCTGCAAGTATACTTCTCTTGTCATCTGTCCAGTCTCATGTCCTCATGTTCGTGTGCTACTCTGTGTCAACGCCCACAACTGAGTTCAGCACTCACAAAAAGGTCAACTAGGTAGTAGGGCTGGGACGTGACTATCACGATACTTGGGTGCCGATACGATACGTATTGCAAATTTCTTTTACTTTTTTTTTTTTTACTTTAAACTTTTATTCCAGGACTTCTTTGAAAATTCAAACTATTGTATCACAGAAATAAGAAAAGTAGCAGTACTTTGGAATGCATGAACTAACCTGGTAAAAACTCCTGAATCACAAGACACCATGCTTTTATCATATGATGTCAACATTTTCATTGTGTTGAATGTTTGTCTTGTTGAATCAAAAAAGTTTAAACCTAAAAAGTTTGGTTGTGTATTTTTGAGCCGATGTCTCCGTGTTTCTCAGGCGCAGAACCGGATCAGGACCAGCAGGAAAGTGAGGAGAATGAGGAAGAAGAAGAGTCACGCACACACACTCCACCCGGACAGCAGGAGGAGCGGGAAAACCCAGGACAACCGGAAGAGCACGAGGGAAATGAAGAAGCTGGAGAGGAAGAGGAGGATAAAGCCGAGGAAACGGAAGCTACAGGAGAAGCTGGACAGGAGAGTCCAAACCAGGGAGAAACTGAGACGACAGAGAGACAAGTGGACGAGGAGGATGAAGAAGAATACGATGACGATGATGATGATGATGATGATGAGGAGGTGGAGGAGGAGGAGGAGGAGGCAGACGATGAAGGCCAAGAGCGCTATGACTCCTCTAAGACCAACGGTCATGTGATCATGTGTGTGCAAGAGCGTGTGTCTCCCAGCATGCCTCAGTCCTCGCTCCTCTGCCCTCTGGTGGAGTCAGAGATCAGCACCGACCGCGAGGCTTCCGACGCCTCCCACGAGCTTCCCAACGGAGAACCCGGACTCCCCAACGGAGAACCCGGACTCCCCAACGCAGAACCCGGACTCCCCAACGCAGAACCCGGACTCCCCAACGCAGAACCCGGACTCCCCAATGGGTCTCGGCACCGGGGCACCACCCCACGCTTCCCCGAGCTCCCGCTGGACCCCACGCTCCCCGACGCCGAGGACGAGGCCCAGGCTCTCAGCGGGAACACCGACCGCAGCAGAACCGTGTCCTCGTCCAGCACCGGGGACACGCCCAGAGGTCAGTCACACACACACACACACACACACACACACTGGCCACGTTTACATGAGACACACCCAGAGGTCAGTCACACACACACAAGCTGGCTACGTTCACATGCAACCAAATAATCCGTTAGTAATGGGATTGGCGGCTCAATCGCACTGAAAAGCCTTCATGTAAACGTCTTAATCGATCCGATTGAGCTCGATCCCACTGAGATGTCGATCGGATTGTAAGGGGTGTTTATTCCTTTTCTAATACGATCGAGAGAACATGTAAACACTTACTGTGCATGTGCAATGATGTAGTAGTGTAATGACGTTGTAATGACGTAGTAGTGTAATGACGTAGAAATAGTGTAATGACGTAGTAGTGTAATGACGTTGTAATGACATAGTAGTGTAATGACGTAGAAATAGTGTAATGACGTTGTAATGACGTTGTAGTGAAATGACGTAGAAATAGCGTAATGACATTGAAATAGTGTAATGACGTACGTAGAAATAGCGTAATGACGTGGAAATGGTGTAATGACATAGAAATAGTGTAATGACGTAGTGATAGCGTAATGACGTAGAAATAGTGCAAAGACGTAGAAATAGTGTAATGATAGCATAATGACGTAGAGATAGGGTAATGACATAGAAATAGCTTAATGATGTATGACGTGCGAAACAGGCTGTTGTTTCTGTTGAATAAAGTGTCATATAAACAAGTTGCCCGTCATCCTATAATTCTCCTTTCACTCCTCAGTGTCTGTGAAGTTACTGCGTGATAAATATAAATATAAATGTAATTTATAAATGTATAAATTCATATGCTCATTGTCTCCAAATTATGACCAGAAATGGATCAATATTAAGTCTGCTGTTTAAAACAAAGAAATAACCAATGTAGGGGAATGGTTATTTTACACAAACAGCGGGAAACTGTATATCTGTGCAGTGAGCGCATGCCAAAAAATGTATCCCGATTTGAAGCTTGTGATATAAAAACGCGCACATCAACCCGATCACGTTTAGCGTTCATGTAAACACTACTTTCGGATTCATCAATCAGAATGAATTGAATGGATTGAAACAAAAGTTGTGCATGTAAACGTAGCCAGTGACACACACACTGCTGTATGTTGACTGATACACACTCCGTCTGTCCTGCAGCAAGGGTTCGAGCGGCCGATCTGCTAGTCAATCCTCTGGATCCGCGCAACGCAGACGTTCTGAGAGTCAAAATCGCTGACCTGGGCAATGCATGCTGGGTGGTAAGATGCTGTAAATGTGCATACGAGTGTAAATAGGTGAGCTGTGTGCAGATTTGAAGTGTGATTGTGTTTCCAGCACAAGCACTTCACGGAGGACATCCAGACGCGGCAGTACCGGTCCGTCGAGGTCCTGATCGGCGCGGGATACAGCACTCCAGCCGACATCTGGAGCACAGCCTGCATGGTGAGCGCCTGTGTGTGTGTGTGTGTGTGTGTGTGTGTGTGTGTGTGTGTGTGTGTGTGTGTGTGTGTGTGTGTGTGTGTCTCAGAGCGCTTCACCTCCTCTGTGTCCGCAGGCGTTCGAGCTCGCCACCGGAGACTATCTGTTCGAGCCACACTCGGGGGAAGACTACTCTCGGGATGAAGGTACAGATGTTTGCGCTGCTCACCACGGGTTCAGAATGGAGGACAGGTCACCGCACATTCATCGAGTCTGATTAGAGAATCTCTCATTTTGTCAACACTGCAATTTTAACATCATCTTGACTCATTGTAGTTTTTCAAATTGGATTCAAATTGCAAAATATATACTCAACAGTCAGACAGTCATCTTAAAATAAACGTCGTCCCTTATGTGAAGCGGAGACAAGCTGACTGGACATTATCACATGACCACTTAATGAATAAATGTGTATGTGAGAGTGAATGCTTTTATTAAGTAAAGGATGAAAGTGTGAAACATGAATCTACAGTATACACCAGTGACCAATCACAATCCAGCATTACACTATTGACCAATCACAAACAAGCATTACACCAGTGACCAATCACAATCCAGCATTACACCAGTGACCAATCACAATCCAGCATTAAACCAGTGACCAATCACAATCGAGCGTTACACCAGTGTTTGTTTGTTTGTTTATTTATTTATTTCAACAGGGACAATGTGCAAAAAACATTAATTAAAGATGCTTTGCACCAGATTTAGCTTAAGCTAGTTTCCATCTGTAGTCTCTGAGCAGGTGAATTACAATACAAAATATACAATATAAAATATAATTAGTCACTCATATACAACTATTAATTAATTCCTTCAACCATTCCCCATTATAACCATCAGTCCAAGTAAATCATACCAAAATTACTACAATAAAACATCACTAAAAGTCACATTTACATACACAATTATCTATGCTGACACGACTGGTTTTCCAATAGCACTTTCCTTGTATTGCGAGAAAAATCCTTCAGGTCTAAGGTAAGTTTCAGACTCTGTGGGAGTTTGTTTCATTCTTTGATGTCTTTAAATGAGACGGCTGTCTGTGCAAAGGCCGAACCACGTTTAGGCAGTCTGCAATCATTGCAACTCGTGGACCTGGTACTCCTAGTCATCTGTTCAGAACAAAACTGGACAGATGTTTTCAGGGGAGGAGGCGCAATATTATTCAAAATTTTAAAAACTAATCGCACATTGGCATACACAATTATATTATCAAAGTTTAACATGCTGTATTTTTCAAGAATCGGACAGTGATGATATCTCAGTGGCTTTTTGTCTAATACTTTAACAGCTTGATTACATAAAGATTTTAAAGGTTTTATTGTTGTTTCACTCGTCTGTGACCAACAAGAAATACAGTAACTACTGTAATATGAGGAATTATCATTGCCTCCATGTGAATTTTTGCAGCATCATGAGTCAATGTATTCCTAATATGTCTAAAAGCAGACAAACTGTATTTTAGCGTGCTGCAAATTTTCTTAACATGTTTTTTAAAAGTAAAAGTTGAATCCAAAATAAGACCTAGATATTTAAATTCCTTCACTACATTTATTGGACTCAGGGGGACTCAGGGGGAAACGAGGACTTCAGTCGTTGGGTTTTGGTAAAATACATTGCTACTGTTTTATTTACATTCAGTGTGAGAGAGGCAAAGGAAAGCCACTTTAAAATGTTTCCCATAACATTGGTTAGTTTATTAGCTACACTGGTCGCATCACTTCCATGCACGTACACTACATTATCGTCCGCAACATTTGCATGTCCACCTCACTGCACACCGAAGGAAGATCATTTATATAAAGCGCGAACAGCAACGGCCCAAGAACAGAGCCTTGTGGGACACCCATGTCATTAGCCTTAGATGTTGATAACTTAATTTTGACTCTTACGCACTGGACACGGTCACTGAGATATGATTCTACCCACTGCAGTGCACTTAGAGACAAATTATAGTTAGTCAGCATCCTTAGTAGCACTGAGTGGTTGACCGTGTCAAACGCCTTGCTTAGATCCAAAAACACAGCGCCCACAACCCCGACCTTGTCCAGCTTTGCCTTCACCACCTCAATAAAGTAACAACATGCAGTTTCGGTGGAATGGTGTTTTCTATATCCAAATTGCATGGGATGTAACATATTATTTTTGTTTAAATGTTCTTTTGTTTGCTCCGCAATTACTTTCTCTGCAATCTTTGAGACAACAGGAAGTATGCTAATCGGCCTGTAATTGCAGACCTCATGTTTGTCCCCCGATTTGAATACTGGAGTGATTACTGCGGTTTTAAAAGTGACCAATCACAATTGAGCGTTACACCAGTGACCAATCCAGAATTGATCCAGAATGCTGCAGCCAGAGTAGTCTTTAATGAGCCAAAGAGAGCACATGTCATTCCTCTCCTCACAAAATTGCACTGGTCGCCAGTTGCCGCTCGGATTAAATTCAAGGCACTGACGTTTGCCTACAGAACAACCACTGGCACTGCTCCCTCTTACCTAAACTCATTACTTCAGACTTATGTGCCATCCAGAAACCTGCGCTCTGCTAGCGAATGTCGTCTTGTGGTACCATCTCAAAGAGGCACAAAATCTCTTTCTCGGACCTTTACCATGACTGTTCCCTGTTGGTGGAATGATCTGCCTAACTCAACCAGAGCTTCTGAGTCACTAGCCACTTTCAAGAAACTGCTGAAGACGTATCTTTTTCGGCAGCACTTGATTCAGTAGTATTAACACTTTCTCTTCTCTTCTATTCTTAAAAAAAAAAAAAAACACTGCACTTAAGTTAAACTGAGAGGGGTTATAGCACTTACGTATTGTTGTCCTACTGTTAGTTTAACTGCTTCTATTGTTCTCATTTGTAAGTTGCTTTGGATAAAAGCGTCAGCTAAATGAATAAATGTAAATGTAAATGCAATCACAATCGAGCGTTACACCAGTGACCAATCACAATCGAGCGTTACACCAGTGACCAATCACAATCGAGCGTTACACCAGTGACCAATCACAATCCAGCATTACACCAGTGACCAATCACAATCCAGCATTAAACAGTGACCAATCACAATCGAGCGTTACACCAGTGACCAATCACAATCGAGCGTTACACCAGTGACCAATCACAATCGAGCGTTACACCAGTGACCAATCACAATCGAGCGTTACACCAGTGACCAATCACAATCCAGCATTACACCAGTTACCAATCACAATCCAGCATTACACCAGTGACCAATCACAATCCAGCGTTACACCAGTGACCAATCACAATCCAGCGTTACACCAGTGACCAATCACAATCGAGCGTTACACCAGTGACCAATCACAATCCAGCATTACACCAGTGACCAATCACAATCCAGCGTTACACCAGTGACCAATTACAATTGAGCGTTACACCAGTGACCAATCACAATCAAGCGTTACACCAGTGACCAATCACAATCAAGCGTTACACAGAGACGGTGATCAGCTGTTTCTTCAGCCACTCTGAAGTACACATCAGCCGGATGAGGTCATGTGACACTAGTATTCCATTCTGAACTCCTCTGATTCTATCACTCGCTCTGAACCCTGTTACTCTTCGTTCTGTGCTTGACTGTCGCTCAATAAAAAGTTTAAAACCCAGCGTAACCGTTAGCATTCAGATGTCAGACCGTGTTTAGAGTGTTTCTGGCTGATCTAAACTCCCGGCTCTTCCGCTTTCTCTCTTCCTCTATTTTCCCGCCACGCTTCCCTCCTCTTCCTCTTCCTCTTTCTCTCTCCTGTAGATCATATAGCTCACATCATAGAGCTTCTTGGCTGCATTCCTCGACACTTTGCTCTTTCTGGAAAATATTCTCGGGAGTTCTTCAACCGGAGAGGTAGTGTTATACTCAGAGGGAGCGACGGATGCGAGCGTCCGCCACACACACACACACACACACACACACACACACACACACACTGCCGTTACAGGGCTGGATTCTAAAGGGTCATGAAATGCATTTTCACACCTTAATCTTATGTTTTGCAGGTTAGTTTATAGATTTTTTTTTTCACCAAAAAGTTTCAAATATTCGTAGGCATGATTTCCTCTTTCAGAAACTCGAGTAAACCGCCGCTGCTGTGATTGGTGAACTTCATCAGTGTTTGGAAATTAAACATGTTTTTATTCTAGAGTAACTTCTTATATATGCAAATATCTGGATTTTCCATTTCATGAGCCTTTAATGGCAGACGTGTGTGTGAGCTGAACTGGTGTTACCCAGACGTCAGTGTGTGTGATGGCCGACGCGTCCCTCCGTCCTCCTGCACCACTGCATGAATAACTGATGTTGTGTGTGTGTGTGTGTGTGTGTGTGTGTGTGTTTGGTGGTCAGACCACATAGCTCTGATTATGGAGTTGCTGGGAAAAATCCCCCGCAAGATCATCGCAGCAGGAAAATACAGCCGTGAGTTCTTCTCAAAGAAAGGTAACCGTAATTCTGTATGGAATTATTTTTGTCTAAAAAAAAATGAACGTAACATTATAAAACTGAACGTAACTTTATAAAACTGAACGTAACTTTTTCAGAAACTATCAAAAATATGCCATTACAAAAGAAGAAAAACACAATGAAAATGAAAAAAATGAACTCAGTCGCAAAATTTAACAGGCTCTTCAGATATGCTTCATTCTTTGTTAATGTTTTTCAAAGATTCGTTTTCGCACATCGTGGATTCTGAATGCAATGCCACAGATTTCGCTTACGCTTCGCAGTTTTTCGTTTGGTATTTTGAGACAAACCTCTCATGGGGGTGGGGCTTAACAGTGATCTACTCTGATTGGATAGGGAGCTTTTGATGGACAGGTGCTCTCTGACTTGGAAGTACAGACGTCACTCAGTGGCGCGCATATTGGAAAGCTCTCGCGGTGATTTGTATGCAATACGTCGTGCTTTTTATTACTAAATATTTAAATAATACTTTACCTTCGATCGTCTCATTGATTCTGTAAAGATGAGCTCTCAGGAGAGACACGGAGCGGCATCATCTTCCTCCTCCGCTTGTCCTTCAAGGCAGCTTGAAGTAGTTCGTGTTACTGAATTAACCAATAACATCGATAAAAGTTTTATTCATGTAGGCCTACAGTGTGCAACAGTTATGGCTTTATTTTACACTGTGCATTGCAAACTTGTGAATGACAATAATAACCCGCAACGAACTGTTGCACACTGTACATGAATAAAACCTTATTTACCAATAGGTACTTGTTAGGGAGAGTCCAAACCTTCTTCCATGAAATATTTCCCACAAATGTTTTCCATTTTGTAGCAACAAGAGGAGTGGAAACACAATCATTGAGAAAGAGAAAACGAATATCTCTATTATTTTTTAATGTAGATTTAAAACATATTCTGCCTAGTGCCTACGGCTACGTGTCTGCCGGGTCTGGGAGAGGCATTTCAGAACTTGTCAAAAAAAACTATTATGGCCCTTAAATAGCATAATGACACCATTAGGGATAGCACCAAATACAGTGGCAAACTGTTTTGGAGTAACAGGAATATTATAATGAGAGATAAATTCTTGATAAGTAAATAAGTAACCATTCTGATTAATAATTGTCTAACCCGATTGATCCCAATCACCGCGAGAGCTTTCCAATATGCGCGCCACTGAGTGACGTCTGTACTTCCAAGTCAGAGAGCACCTGTCCATCAAAAGCTCCCTATCCAATCAGAGTAGATCACTGTTAAGCCCCACCCCCACGAGAGGTTTGTCTCAAAATACCAAACGAAAAACTGCGAAGCGTAAGCGAAATCTGTGGCATTGCATTCAGAATCCACGATGTGTGAAAACGAATCTTTGAAAAACATTAACAAAGAATGAAGCATATCTGAAGAGCCTGTTAAATTTGTGCGACTGAGTTCATTTTTTTCATTTTCATTGTGTTTTTCTTCTTTTGTAATGGCATATTTTTGATAGTTTCTGAAAAAGTTACGTTCAGTTTTATGAAGTTACGTTCAGTTTTATAAAGTTACGTTCATTTTTTTTTAGACAAAAATAATTCCATAATTCTGCAGTCTGACTCCTGTCTCCTTCAGGACCGTTTCATTTACACCATCAGACCTGTAATCCAGTCTCTCAAATGGTTCTGCTCTGAGGTCTTCTCTTGCAGTAATGAAGGGGGCAGGTCTTGCAGTAATAATGTGGGCGTGTCTTGCAGTAATAATGGGGCGTGTCTTTCAGTAATAATGTGGGCGTGTCTTGCAGTAATAATGTGGGTGTGTCTTGCAGTAATAATGTGGGCGTGTCTTGCAGTAATAATGTGGGTGTGTCTTGCAGTAATAATGGGGCGTGTCTTGCAGTAATAATGTGGGCGTGTCTTGCAGTAATAATGTGGGTGTGTCTTGCAGTAATAATGGGGCGTGTCTTGCAGTAATAATGTGGGCGTGTCTTGCAGTAAAAAGGGGGGCATGTCTTACAGTAATAATGTGGGCGTGTCTTGCAGTAATAATGTGGGCGTGTCTTGCAGTAAAAAGGGGGCAGGTCTTGCAGTAATAATGTGGGTGTGTCTTGCAGTAAAAAGGGGGCAGGTCTTGCAGTAATAATGTGGGTGTGTCTTGCAGTAAAAAGGGGGCAGGTCTTGCAGTAATAATGTGGGTGTGTCTTGCAGTAAAATGGGGGCAGGTCTTGCAGTAATAATGGGGCGTATCTTGCAGTAATAATGGGGGCAGGTTTTGCAGTAATGAAGGGGGCAGGTCTTGCAGTAATAATGTGGGCGTGTCTTGCAGTAATAAGGTGGGCGTGTCTTGCAGTAAAATGGGGGCAGGTCTTGCAGTAATAATGGGGCGTGTCTTGCAGTAATAATGGGGGTATGTCTTGCAGTAATAATGTGGGCGTGTCTTGCAGTAATGAAGGAGGCGTGTCTTGCATTAATAATAGGGGCAGGTCTTGCAGTAATAATGGGGGCGTTTCTTGCAGTAATAATGGGGGCTGGTCTTGCAGTAATAAAGGGGGCAGGTCTCTTGGTAATAATGGGGGTGTGTCTTGCAGTAATAATGTGGGTGTGTCTTGCAGTAATAATGGGGGTGTGTCTTGCAGTAATATAGGGGGCGTGTCTTGCAGTAATAAAGGGGGTGGGTCTTGCAATAGTGATGGGGCGGGTCTCTTAGTAGTAATGGGGGCGGGGCTTGCAGTTGTGTTTTCCCTGCAGCAGCTGATCTGGCGTCTCTCTCTGCAGGTGAACTGCGGCACATCACGAAACTCAAGCCCTGGACTCTGTTTGATGTGCTGGTGGAAAAGTACGGCTGGTCGGCCGAGGATGCCGGTCACTTCACACACTTCTTGTTGCCCATGCTGGAGATGGTGCCGGAGAAACGGGCCTCTGCTTCAGAATGCCTCAACCACCCCTGGCTGAACTCGTAGCACTTCTGCCCCTCAGACTCACTGATGCCCCCCTGTGGCCACATCCGGAACTGCAGCCCACCGTCACTAGAGAACCAGAGACCAGGGGCTTCAGAGATGAGGGTGGGCTTCAACACACACACACACACACACACACACACACGGGAGAAACAAGCCTGTCTTTATACCTGAAGCTTCATTCACCGTCTTCCTCCCCCTCATTCAACAAAATTTTACTGGCTGAACACAGAAAGTGAGATCATTTCACATTATCTGACAGATAAAAAAAGACTTTTGACATTTTATTTATGATATTTTTATGATTAAACATTTTAAGATGTTTAATTTTAAGAAACGGGACGGAGTGTTTTGGTAAGGTTTATAACTCGTGGAACTCAGTTTCTTCTCGAGGCCTTCAGCGAAAATCTTGTGAATGTCCTAGAAAAACAATCATTTACACAGATGAATCAATTCACACAGAGATTAATATATGTGAGCAGTCAGTCTGTAATATAGCTATTAGTCTCAGTGACTGAATCTGAGAGTTACTGTTACAACAGTGTGTGTGTGTGTGTGTGTGAGAGATTGTGTGAGTGATTCAAACTCCTAGTTGATGACATCCAGGAAGCCCACCTGAGACACTGCATGAAGCCCCGCCTCCTCTCGCCCTACCGTCCAATCAGGTTCTGCAGTGGAGCTGTTTACCACACACACACACACACACACACACACACACACTCACACAGGCTCTGGAAAACATGAATCCAGAAAGAGTTTGTGGAGAGACGGCTGAGACGAACGGATGGATGGACATTTCTGCGTTCATGCCGTTGAGTTCCTCGTCTGGTTTTGTGTTTTTACTCTGAGCAGGACGGGCGTCTCGGGTTCATGAGGACGCACTTGTGTTTGTTTGTACATTTCGTTCAGGGAATTCATGTACAGAGATCCAGCAAACTGTCCAAAAACTCGCATATGCTTGAGCACAAGATAAACATGCATCGCTGTTTGGAGACGAGCATCATGGTTGTCATGGAGACGATCGTCACGGCAGCAGTTGTCATGGAGACGGCGGCAGTCGTCACAGAGACGGGCATCACGGCGGCGGTTGTCATGGAGACGAGCGTCACAGCAGCGGTTGTCATGAAGACGAGCGTCACAGCAGCGGTTGTCATGGAGACGAGCGACACAGCAGCGGTTGTCATGGATACAAGCGACACGGCGGCAGTCATCACAGAGACGGGCATCACAGCGCCGGTTGTCACGGAGATGGGCATCACGGCGGCGGTCGTCATGATGACATGGACAGTCCCGTTCCCGTGGCCTCACGCTGCTCATCATCATCATCATCATCATCACAGTTAGTCCAGTTGCCTATTTTTGCAATAAAAGTAGATGATGAAATATTTTTTAAAATATTTTAATTCGTTTAAACAGAAAACAAGTTCTCTGATGTTGTGAGTGTGACAGAGTTTAGTCGTAATAAGGTGATTGTGTTTTGTCTACTTCCTGTTTTTGTTAGTTTTAATTGGCTGTCACTTCCTTCATGACATGGACTCGCGCTGCTCTGAGGATCATATGACAGTCATGGACTTTATTGGACGTTTTTGCAATAATAGTGATTATGATGATGAATTTTGCGGTGAAAGCCCCTGATGTGTGTCGCAGCCTCGCTGACTGTTCTTCCCAACGCCCCTCGTTTTACATCGAAAGATTTAATAAAATTGTAAATTATTGGATCACGTTGCCTGAACATTTCCACCGTTCTTCTTCTGGTCTATATTTCAGATATCGTTCATATTTCCCGTCAGGATGAAGTCTGAAATCCTCATCAGCATCAGTGGTTTGGGAACACTAACGTTCATGTGTTTTTCTTCACAGCAGCTTCTAAATATGCCTGACCTTTTAAAGGTCAACTGTGGGTCAGAGGTCAACCCAACTCGAGCAGGAATCATTCAGACGCTTCTCAATGCAAACATGTTCAGTTATGAATGAGAAATATGGAAGTAAAATAATGACACATGTTTTTGAAACAAAAAAGCTTGTTGAATTGCACTACTTGAAAAAATATGCATTGCTTTAATCATGTTTGCAGTTTAATGCATTGTATTTTTAGGCTTTTAGGGAAATTCAACATGGTTATATATTTAAGCTGGGAATATTTAAATTCAAAACATTTCACACACGTTTCTATTATTAAAAATTCAATAATTCGTATTCACCTTTCACTTCCAAAATGTTAATTCTTTTAAAAAATACAACCTATAATATTCGACAGGTAATTTTCAGTCCATTTTATTTTGCTTTACAAATTCAGTTGTTCAAATTCGACAGAAAATGCAACATTTGACATCCAGGAACAGCAGGAATATCAGTAGATTACCGATCAATAATCTCCATCTGCTGTTAGTCCTCCTCACCAGCAGGGGCGCAAGACCAGAGCAACGGGCGAGAGTCACTCATTCATAAAAACGGGATTACAGAAATGGAGCAAGCGACAGTATTTGTGATGATGATCAGGGCTAGTTTATATATGGAAAAGCTGTTAAAGACACAAAAGCTGTGTTTACATTAGTCTTATCTGTTAGTTTTGCATGTAAGCAGCTTTCTCCACCGTGAACGAGATTATAATGTTATTCCCCGATGCTGATCATCTACGGAGCCCCTAAAGGGACGTGGTGGTGGAAAACATTTAGGATGGGAGAATTTTATTTTATTTTTTTAAATGTTTTGCGTTTCCCCGAGAAACTTTGCGTTCCCTCGCTAAGCCTGCTGTGCGCTCGGACACACACTGTTTAATGCAGAGCTTCAGAGATCCGCTCGTTAATGGAGCGTTTCATAGTGTCTGAACTTGGACTCAAATATAAAGAAATGCGGTCAGTGCTTAAAGGGGCGGTTCAGGATTTTGGACATCGGACCTCATTCCCAAGTTAGCCTGTTTGTTATTTATCAGTGGAGACAGTTTTCAAAAATATTCATCCAGTCGTTCCAGTGTCATAGTTCGCCGGTGCTAGGCTAGCGTGAGTCAACGGTATCTGCTAGCCTGCCATTAAAAACAGTTTTACCCACTGCACAGTTCACCAAAAGCAAATAAATGATAACACCAGACTATCGATGTAAATGTCTGTTGAGAGAATAATGTTAGAAATCACATTTTATATTATTAAACATATTCAATAGCTTCACTGCACTGTCACCAAATCCAGTTCACACATCACTGCTCTCCTGCTGGCTATACTACAATACTTAGTTTGATAAAAATGCATAATTTTTATGATTATTTATTATGAAACAAAATCAACAACTTCACCCTTTTTTAGAAAAAATATTCAATCACTTTACACTGTTATACAGTGTAATGCCATCAAATTCAGTAAGCAAATATAAAGCAAAAGCTATGGTTGTAACTATTATTTTAGCTGCGTACGTTACCAATATAATTTGTGTAAAGAATATGCCTACTTATTTTTTATGTGCAATTACTTCCCAAACTAAGGGTTGTATAACCAACATTATAGAGTAGTGATGTGTGAACTAAATTTGGTGTGTTACAGTGAAGTTAATTGAATATTTTTCATAATATAAAATGTGCAAAAGCAGTGTAGTATGACCAGTGGGACACCATTGATGTGTAAACTGAATTGGATGGCACTATATATTGTAACATTGAAGTTAATGACTATTTTTGTAGTCACGTGTTTTGGGTTATACTGCACTTTGCACACGGTCCCTCAGCGCTGCTCATAGAGACCGTTAGCCTATATTATAAAGCTCGCTTTGAGGGAAATTGGTTGTAGCTCCATAGGCCATAATTTGTGTTTTAACAACATTTAGCTCATGAGTTATTGATCCGAGGAGTTCGAATCTGTGAATATATATATATATATAAAACTCCACATTGAGTTAAGCACTGCCCGCATTTCTTTACATTTGAGTCCAAGTTCAGACACTAAACGCTCCATTACCGAGCGGATCTCTGAAGCTGCCAGTGTGTGTGTGTGTGTGTGTGTGTGTGTCCGAGCTCATCAGGCTTTGCGAGGGAACGCAAAAGATTTGGAAAAAAAAATGTCTCCCATCACAAATTGTTTCCAGCTCCTCGTGCCTTTACGGCTCCGTGCAGAACTAACGCTAATCTGAGGTAACGTTAGTGACGTTAGACATATTTCTCTCAGTCGTTTAGTTTTCTTAACTTTATATGGCGGCGCTGCAGAACCCGAACCCTGGACGCTTAATGGATCAGTACTGGGATATAAAAGACCAAACTCGCACATTATTGGGGATATGAGCTGAGATTCACACTGAAACACGGGCATGAAGTCTTGACTGGATATCCGACATTTAGTCTGTAAAGTTGCACACGTGTCTATCAATAATAGCATTAGAAGAGAATGACCAACAAAAGCGTTCATGTGTGTGTCAGGCATGCTTGAGATAATGCACTTATTAGTTAATTGATATTAAATAAATGAGATTATGCGGTAGGCCTACTGAAAAAAATAGCAATATTTACACGATTTGCAGTCGACAGGCCTGGCACACACACTTTAGTTGTTCATGACTGAAGTTAGAAACATGAGCAGTGTCCTAATGCCATAACCCTTGAGAACAGTGATGTGACTCGAAGCTCAAGTGAATATTTATGTTCCTTGTAAATTATCTTTGTCTGCATTATATTGATTTCTTAATTCAGAATATGATCAAGATTGCGTTAGTGCCACTTAAATGAACGAGTCAGTAAAATTATCCGAACTTCCCATCACTAGTTGAAAACAATTGGCATTTAAATAAACATAAAATGTTAAATTCTATGTAAATATTGACAGTCTTACCAGGGAGTGGATTTATGGTATTAATATTAAAGAAAATATATGAACCATTAAGGCTATTAATCAATTCAGTTTTAATCAAAATACATGTGCTGATTAATCTAATTATAATCACATATCAATATTTGCAGACAAAATAAAACCAAATGCCACAAATAAAGAATTCAAAGACAGTTTATTTCAGACATGCTTTAGACAATCATAAATATAATCACTCGTCATAAAGATTATTAGTGACATTCAGTCTTTCAGACGCAGATTTCAGCTTCATTCAAAAACTCACTTTATTAGGTTACTTTTTAAATACTCAAATAGTTTCAAGCTGATGTTCGTTCACTCAGTGTTTACAGTCACTTTATAAAGAGCAGATTCACTGCGTGTGTTTCTGCAGAGGCTCATTAACAGGAGAAAACAGGTGACTGACACACACACACACACACACACAATCACAGGTGTACACACACACGATCACAGGTGTACACACACACGATCACAGGTGTACACACACACACACGATCACAGGTGTACGTACACACACACGATCACAGGTGTACGTACACACACACGATCACAGGTGTACACACACACGATCACAGGTGTACACACACACACGATCACAGGTGTACACACACACGATCACAGGTGTACACACACACACGATCACAGGTGTACGTACACACACACGATCACAGGTGTACGTACACACACACGATCACAGGTGTACACACACACGATCACAGGTGTACACACACACGATCACAGGTGTACACACACACACAAGATCACAGGTGTACACACACACGATCACAGGTGTACGTACACACACACGATCACAGGTGTACACACACACGATCACAGGTGTACACACACACACACAATCACAGGTGTACACACACACGATCACAGGTGTACACACACACGATCACAGGTGTACACACACACGATCACAGGTGTACACACACACACAATCACAGGTGTACACACACACAAGATCACAGGTGTACACACACACACGATCACAGGTGTACACACACACGATCACAGGTGTACACACACACGATCACAGGTGTACACACACACACGATCACAGGTGTACACACACACACGATCACAGGTGTACACACACACGATCACAGGTGTACACACACACGATCACAGGTGTACACACACACACAAGATCACAGGTGTACACACACACACAAGATCACAGGTGTACACACAAGATCACAGGTGTACACACACACACACGATCACAGGTGTACGTACACACACACGATCACAGGTGTACACACACACGATCACAGGTGTACACACACACACAAGATCACAGGTGTACACACACACAAGATCACAGGTGTACACACAAGATCACAGGTGTACACACACACACACGATCACAGGTGTACACACACACACGATCACAGGTGTACACACACACACACGATCACAGGTGTACACGACACACACGATCACAGGTGTACACACACGATCACAGGTGTACACACACGATCACAGGTGTACACACACGATCACAGGTGTACACACACGATCACAGGTGTACACACACGTGTTCACACTCCTCTCGGGGAAACGCCACACACACACACACGTTCACACTCCTCTCGGGGAAACGCCCCACACACACACACACCTCTCGGGGAAACGCCCCACACACACACACACACCTCTCGGGGAAATGCCACACACATTCACACTCCTCTCGGGGAAACGCCACACACACACACACACACACACACAGACAGGTGTTCACACTCCTCTCGGGGAAACGCCACACACACCTCTCGGGGAAATGCCACACACACACACACGTTCACACTCCTCTCGGGGAAACGCCACACACACACACACCTCTCGGGGAAATGCCACACACACACACACGTTCACACTCCTCTCGGGGAAACGCCACACACACACACACACACACACAGACAGGTGTTCACACTCCTCTCGGGGAAACGCCACACACACACACACACACACACACAGGTGTTCACACTCCTCTCGGGGTCTTGAAGTTCATGCCGACCGGAGGCTGCGTGACCTGGAGATTCGACAGGCTCCCGAAGTCCTGCGGGAACAGAACTGGGTTAGTGACATGACTGTTCAACTGGGTCTACACACACACACACACACTGAACAGAACCGGGTCAGTTCATCTGATATAAATCCAAGATGGCGCCGCAGACGGCTGCCTCGGTGTGGAGCTCTCCAGCTATTGTGTTGTTTTTGTTCGTTTGTTCTGCGTTTAGTCATTCTTTTCCAATCAGTTTCACCAAAGACGAACTACTGGACATTAGGAAACACACACCAGAAACCTTTTCTACAGTTTTTGATTATTCGGACGTCTTGCAGGACATTCTCGTCGGAGGGGCAGCGTTGCTGTTCAAACGCGCGGTCAGACGCAAGCGCGGGAAGCGAGCCGGCGCGCTGGTTAAACTCCGCGAGCGCGGCCTGCGCACTGCACTCCCCAGTATTCATCTCGCGAATCTCCGATCCCTTCCTAACAAAACGGATGAACTTCTTCTCCTCACCCGTACTAACAAGGATTTTTTAAACTCCGCTGCTCTGTGCTTCACTGAAACCTGGCTGAGTGAAGCCATACTGGACAACGCAATACATCTGCCGGGCTTCCAGCTGTTCCGAGCGGATCGCATCGCGGAGCTAACGGGGAAAACAAGAGGTGGTGGATTGTGTTTCTACATTAACGAAAGTTGGTGTTCAGATGTAACAACACTGAAGAAGATGTGCTCTCCTAACTTAGAGGCATATTTCATAAACTGTAAACCCTTCTACTCGCCTCGGGAGTTTTCCTCTTTCATTCTCGTGAATGTTTACATCCCTCCAGACGCGTGCGTGAGCGCGGCGCTACAACAGCTGGCTGAACAAATAGCTGAAACAGAACAAAGGTACCCAGACTCTCTTTTAATCATTCTTGGGGATTTTAACAAAGCAAATCTTTCCCGCGAACTACCAAAATACAGACAGCACGTTACATGTCCCACCAGAGACAGTAATATACTGGACCACTGTTACACCACAATAAGAAATGTGTATCACTCGGTCCCACGGGCAGCTTTGGGGCTCTCTGATCACTGTTTGGTTCATCTCATACCGACCTACAGGCAGAAACTGAAATCAGCTAAACCTGTAATAAGGACTGTAAAAAGATGGACTAATGAAGCAGAGCAGAATCTACAGGCCTGCTTTGATTGCACTGATTGGACTGTTTTTGAAGCTGCTACCAACGATCTGGATGAGCTCACAGATACTGTAACATCGTATATAAGTTTCTGTGAGGATACATGCATTCCTACCAGGACATTCTTATCATTCACTAATGATAAACCATGGTTTACTGGGAAACTCAAACACCTTCGTCATGCCAAAGAGGATGCTTACAGAAGTGGGGATAAAATCTTGTATAACCAGGCCAGAAACAGATTGACAAAGGAGATCAGAGTTGCTAAAAGGAACTACTCTGATAAACTGAAAAACCAGTTTTCATCCAACGACCCATCATCAGTCTGGAATGGCCTGAGAAACATCACCAATTACAAGTCACCATCCCCTCGATCTGTGGACAATCAACACCTGGCTGATGATTTAAACTCATTTTATTGCAGGTTTGAAAAGCCCTCATTCACACCACACACCCGGTCTGATCTGCACTTCACTCATTCACCATCACCTCCTGCACCCCCATTACTCCCCCCTCCTGCCATCCAACCTGAGCTTAAGGTCTGTGTGGAGGACGTGAGCAGAGTCTTCAAAAAACAGAAGACTAGGAAAGCCTCAGGCCCAGACGGCATCTCATCTGCTTGTTTAAAAGCCTGCGCTGACCAACTGGCCCCGGTCTTCACGCAGATCTTCAATAGATCATTGGAGCAGTGTGAAGTTCCCTGCTGCTTCAAACGCTCCACTATCATTCCTGTCCCCAAAAAAACCAAAATCACTGGACTTAATGACTACAGACCTGTCGCTCTCACGTCTGTGGTCATGAAGTCGTTTGAAAGACTGGTGCTGGCCCACCTGAAGGACATCACTGGACCCCTGCTGGATCCCTTTCAGTTTGCTTACAGAGCAAACAGGTCTGTGGATGATGCAGTCAACATGGGACTGCATTATATCCTGTAACATCTCGACAGACCAGGGACTTATGCAAGGATCCTCTTTGTGGACTTCAGTTCGGCCTTCAATACCATCATGCCTGGTCTTCTCACAGCCAAACTGACCCAGCTCTCCATACCATCCTCGATCTGTCAGTGGATCACCAGCTTCCTGACGGACCGGCAGCAGCGAGTGAGACTGGGGAAACACACATCCAGGACTCTCACCACCAGCACTGGCGCCCCTCAAGGGTGCGTTCTCTCCCCACTGCTCTTCTCCCTGTACACTAATGACTGCACTTCTAAAGACCCCACTGTCAAGCTCCTGAAATTTGCAGACGACACCACTGTCATCGGTCTCATCCAAAACGGTGATGAGTCTGCTTACAGACTGGAGGTTGAACAGCTGGCTGTCTGGTGCAGTTATAACAACCTTGAGCTGAACACGCTCAAAACAGTGGAGATGATCGTGGACTTCAGGAGGAACAGCTCAGCACTCCCCCCACTCACCATCATGAACAGCACTGTGGAAGCAGTGGAGTCATTCAGGTCCCTGGGCACTATCATCTCTCAGGACCTGAAGTGGGACAATCACATTGACTCCACTGTGAAAAAGGCCCAGCAGAGACTGTACTTCCTTCGCCAGCTGAGGAAGTTCAACTTGCCACAAGAGCTGCTGATTCAGTTCTACTCAGCCGTTATTGAGTCTGTTTTATGCACTTCCATCACTGTCTGGTTTGGTTCAGCTACCAAATCAGACATCAGGAGACTACAGCGGACAGTCCGGACTGCGGAGAGGATCATTGGTGCCCCCCTGCCAAACCTCCAGGACCTGTACTCTTCCAGAGTGAGGAAGAGAGCAGGTAAAATCATCACAGACTCCACTCACCCTGGACACCTCCTGTTTGATCTGTTACCGTCAAGACGGCGACTCAGATCACTGGCCACAAGAACATCTCGGCACAGGAACAGTTTCTTCCCACAGGCCATCTCCCTTCTGAACAGTTAACATATCTCCCAAGGCATATGCCTGAAGTGCAATACTCCCACTGTTTAGTGCAATATCTTTAAAATTCAGGTGATATTTATATTTATTCATACTACACAAAATACTGTAAATATGTTCATTATCTGTAAATGTTTATTCTGACAAAACCCAACTGTGACCATATATTTTTATAGTACTTTCATATTTTTTTATAATTTTATTCGTAGAATTTGTATTACTATTTGTATTACTATTACTTGTTGTATCTGTATTTGTATAATGCACTGGAAGCCTCAGTACCAAAACAAATTCCTTGTGTGTGCAAGCACACTTGGCAATAAAGCTCTTTCTGATTCTGATTCTGATCTACAGCTGATAGAGGAGTAACAGTACTCGAGTGTGACGGCCACAAGCAATCGTGAAAACATGATCATCCAAAACAACTACATTTCTCTTTTTCTGATTGGTTAATGCAGTATCGGTGCAGTTCCTGAGATCTGATTGGTTAATGCAGTATCGGTGCGGTTCCTGAGATCTGATTGGTTAATGCAGTATCGGTGCGGTTCCTGAGATCTGATTGGTTAATGCAGTATCGGTGCGGTTCCTGAAATCTGATTGGTTGATGCAGTATCGGTGCGGTTCCTGAGATCTGATTGGTTGATGCAGTATCGGTGCGGTTCCTGAGATCTGATTGGTTAATGCAGTATCGGTGCGGTTCCTGAGATCTGATTGGTTAATGCAGTATTGGTGCGGTTCCTGAGTCCTAGCGCGCGTCAGACTAGGGCTGCGTTCCAGTCCAAAATTGACATGCGCTTCACTCGCTAACTTCCCTCCGTCTCGTTCACTCGGAAGCGCATCATTGCTTGCGTTGCACGAGTTTCCACTACTGGCGGAAACTGCACTGGCCTGAACTGGAACGATAAGCCCTTGACCACTTGCAATCAGCTGTGGAGTTGATTGAGTATTTAAAAAAAATTTCCCTTTAAGAATTTGTTTAATGCAGCATCCAAATGTATATAAGTGTGTTTGAGTTATTTTATATAAAAAAAATCTAATTAATATTATCAGAGTTGTTTTTGATGGTGATTAGAGGAGATCTGCGGTGACGTCACAATCGTGTTGCATTGTGGTATATGGAGCTGCCTGAAGTGTACATATGAAGTAGACTCGCTCCCTCGGTCAAAATCGAGGGAACGAGGGTCTGTCCATATAAACTTCCCTCGTCCACTTCACGAAGTGGAACCAACTTCAAAATGGCGGCAGGGATTCCCCCGAGGGGAAGTGCTCAGGGAAGTGGACTGGAACGCAGCCTAGCGCGCGTCAGACTAGCACACGTTCACATGCGCATTCGCATCCTTTTCTGCAGGATGTAAGTTGCAAGATTACTTTTATGTTGTCTATATATGATTAATCTCAAATATCAGACGTTTGAGTAAAATAACCAGCTAGCGAGCGCTCATTCACTCTTCAGTTTCAGCGCTAATGTCCGTCATTTTTGGCTATGATTGAGTTAGAGACGGTCGTATTCCTTTTAGATAGGCAAAAATCATTGATAATAATGCAGCAGTGTTATTTTGTTCTAATTTTTAACAGTAAACCTGTTTTATTTAAAGTTGTCAACATTAATTTTCAGTCTTAAAATAATTTTGATAATGGACAAGCCCCGCCCTCCCCGAATACTCGTTATGAGTTAGACCTATCAATGATCGAAATGAGAAATTAAAGAAAATTGTCCATCCCTAACAGACGTGACCTCTAACCTCATCAGTGGTCACATGATCAGACCGACAGGCGTGTGTGAAAGATTCAGGGTTTGTCAGGAACAGAATCCAGCAAACACGGGAAACACTTTCAGTTTCTCTCCCTGTGCTTCGATGACCTGGAGACGACACTCCACAGTCACTTTCGAGACAGGTCACATGATCTACCACAGAGCATGATGGGGAGGGGAGACGGGTCACATGACCACCGCCGCAGAGGATCATGGGAAGGGTTAGAGTGAGACTCACCAGAAGTTTGAGCATCTCCTTGGTGTCGGTGTCGACCTCGATGATCTCCTGATCCAGAGCCGAAACCTGCGGGAAACATCACATGACCACACCGTTACATCACATGGCCACACCGTTACATCACATTCAACAGCAGAGCGGGTGCTAATGCTAACGCTAGCAAGCGGTTGTGTGAAAGATTCAGGGTTTGTCAGGAACAGAATCCAGCAAACACGGGAAACACTTTCAGTTTCTCTCCCTGTGCTTCGATGACCTGGAGACGACACTCCACAGTCACTTTCGAGACAGGTCACGTGACTGCCGCAGTGCATGATGGGAAGGCTCACCTCGGGCACGTAGTTGTCCCTGCGCTCGCGCTCCTCCTCCTGCAGTTTGATGGAGATGCCGCGCACAGGCCCGCGCTGGATGCGCTTCATCAGGTGCGTCACATATCTGCGGGGACAGGAAGTGACATCAGCGCTGGGCCGTCACCTGACCGTCCCGGGCTCAGTCTCCCAGCATGCACTGCTCTCTCACCCGGCGATCTTGTTGCGCAGCTTCTTGCTGGGGATAATGGCTATCTCCTCACACACACGCTTGTTGGTGTGGAAGTCGTTGCCCAGACGGGTGTAGTACTTCTCTATGATCACGCGCGCGGCCTTCTTCACCGTCTTCGTCCTGACACGCCCCTAACCACAGAAGAAGAACATCAGAACACACACACACAGAAGAAGATCAGAACACACACACACACACACAGAAGAAGATCAGAACACACACACACACACACAGAAGAAGATCAGAACACACACACACAGAAGAAGATCAGAACACACACACACACACAGAAGAAGATCAGAACACACACACACACACACACAGAAGAAGATCAGAACACACACACACACACACACAGAAGAAGATCAGAACACACACACACAGAAGAAGATCAGAACACACACACACACACACAGAAGAAGATCAGAACACACACACACACACAGAAGAAGATCAGAACACACACACACACACACAGAAGAAGATCAGAACACACACACACAGAAGAAGATCAGAACACACACACACACACAGAAGAAGATCAGAACACACACACACACACACACAGAAGAAGATCAGAACACACACACACACACACACAGAAGAAGATCAGAACACACACACACACACAGAAGAAGATCAGAACACACACACACACACACAGAAGAAGATCAGAACACACACACACACACACACAGAAGAAGAACATCAGAACACACACACACAGAAGAAGATCAGAACACACACACAGAAGAAGATCAGAACACACACACAGAAGAAGATCAGAACACACACACACACACAGAAGAAGATCAGAACACACACACACACACACAGAAGATCAGAACACACACACACACACAGAAGATCAGAACACACACACACACAGAAGATCAGAACACACACACACAGAAGAAGATCAGAACACACACACACACAGAAGAAGATCAGAACACACACACACAGAAGAAGAAGATCAGAACACACACACAGAAGATCAGAACACACACACACAGAAGAAGATCAGAACACACACACACACAGAAGAAGATCAGAACACACACACACACAGAAGAAGATCAGAACACACACACACACACACACAGAAGAAGATCAGAACACACACACACACAGAAGAAGATCAGAACACACACACACACACAGAAGAAGATCAGAACACACACACACACACACAGAAGAAGATCAGAACACACACACACACACACACAGAAGAAGATCAGAACACACACACACACACACACAGAAGAAGATCAGAACACACACACACACACACAGAAGAAGATCAGAACACACACACACACACACAGAAGAAGATCAGAACACACACACACACACACACAGAAGAAGAACATCAGAACACACACACACAGAAGAAGATCAGAACACACACACAGAAGAAGATCAGAACACACACACAGAAGAAGATCAGAACACACACACACACACAGAAGAAGATCAGAACACACACACACACACACAGAAGATCAGAACACACACACACACACAGAAGATCAGAACACACACACACACAGAAGATCAGAACACACACACACAGAAGAAGATCAGAACACACACACACACAGAAGAAGATCAGAACACACACACACAGAAGAAGAAGATCAGAACACACACACAGAAGATCAGAACACACACACACAGAAGAAGATCAGAACACACACACACACAGAAGAAGATCAGAACACACACACACACAGAAGAAGATCAGAACACACACACACACACACACAGAAGAAGATCAGAACACACACACACACAGAAGAAGATCAGAACACACACACACACAGAAGAAGATCAGAACACACACACACACACACACAGAAGAAGATCAGAACACACACACACACAGAAGAAGATCAGAACACACACACACACACACAGAAGAAGATCAGAACACACACACACACACAGAAGATCAGAACACACACACAGAAGATCAGAACACACACACAGAAGATCAGAACACACACACACACACAGAAGATCAGAACACACACACACACACAGAAGATCAGAACACACACACACAGAAGATCAGAACACACACACAGAAGAAGATCAGAACACACACACAGAAGAAGATCAGAACACACACACACACACACACACACACAGAAGAAGATCAGAACACACACACACACACACACACAGAAGAAGATCAGAACACACACACACACACAGAAGAAGATCAGAACACACACACACACACAGAAGAAGATCAGAACACACACACACACACAGAAGAAGATCAGAACACACACACACACACAGAAGAAGATCAGAACACACACACACACACAGAAGAAGATCAGAACACACACACACACACAGAAGAAGATCAGAACACACACACACACACAGAAGAAGATCAGAACACACACACACACACACAGAAGAAGATCAGAACACACACACACACACACAGAAGAAGATCAGAACACACACACACACACACAGAAGAAGATCAGAACACACACACACACACAGAAGAAGATCAGAACACACACACACACACAGAAGATCAGAACACACACACACACACAGAAGAAGATCAGAACACACACACACAGAAGAAGATCAGAACACACACACACACACAGAAGAAGATCAGAACACACACACACACACAGAAGAAGATCAGAACACACACACACACACAGAAGAAGATCAGAACACACACACACACACAGAAGATCAGAACACACACACACACACACAGAAGAAGATCAGAACACACACACACACACAGAAGAAGATCAGAACACACACACACACACACAGAAGATCAGAACACACACACACACACACAGAAGATCAGAACACACACACACACACAGAAGATCAGAACACACACACACAGAAGATCAGAACACACACACACACACAGAAGATCAGAACACACACACACAGAAGATCAGAACACACACACACACACACACACACAGAAGAAGATCAGAACACACACACACACAGAAGAAGATCAGAACACACACACACACACACACACAGAAGAAGATCAGAACACACACACACACACAGAAGAAGATCAGAACACACACACACACACACACAGAAGAAGATCAGAACACACACACACACACACAGAAGAAGATCAGAACACACACACACACACACAGAAGAAGATCAGAACACACACACACACACAGAAGAAGATCAGAACACACACACACACACACACAGAAGAAGATCAGAACACACACACACACACAGAAGAAGATCAGAACACACACACACACACAGAAGAAGATCAGAACACACACACACACAGAAGAAGATCAGAACACACACACACACAGAAGAAGATCAGAACACACACACACACACAGAAGAAGATCAGAACACACACACACACAGAAGAAGATCAGAACACACACACACACAGAAGAAGATCAGAACACACACACACACACACACACACAGAAGAAGATCAGAACACACACACACACAGAAGATCAGAACACACACACACACAGAAGAAGATCAGAACACACACACACACACACACACACAGAAGAAGATCAGAACACACACACACACAGAAGAAGATCAGAACACACACACACACACAGAAGAAGATCAGAACACACACACACACAGAAGAAGATCAGAACACACACACACACACAGAAGATCAGAACACACACACACAGAAGATCAGAACACACACACACACAGAAGAAGATCAGAACACACACACACACACAGAAGATCAGAACACACACACACACACACAGAAGAAGATCAGAACACACACACACACACACACACAGAAGAAGATCAGAACACACACACACACACACAGAAGAAGATCAGAACACACACACACACACACAGAAGAAGATCAGAACACACACACACACACAGAAGAAGATCAGAACACACACACACACAGAAGATCAGAACACACACACAGAAGATCAGAACACACACACACACAGAAGATCAGAACACACACACACACAGAAGATCAGAACACACACACACACACAGAAGATCAGAACACACACACACACACACACAGAAGATCAGAACACACACACACACAGAAGAAGATCAGAACACACACACACACACAGAAGAAGATCAGAACACACACACACACACACAGAAGAAGATCAGAACACACACACACACACAGAAGAAGATCAGAACACACACACACACACACAGAAGATCAGAACACACACACACACACAGAAGATCAGAACACACACACACACAGAAGATCAGAACACACACACACACAGAAGAAGATCAGAACACACACACACACAGAAGAAGATCAGAACACACACACACACACAGAAGATCAGAACACACACACACACACAGAAGAAGATCAGAACACACACACACACACAGAAGAAGATCAGAACACACACACACACACAGAAGAAGATCAGAACACACACACACACACACACACACAGAAGAAGATCAGAACACACACACACACACACACAGAAGATCAGAACACACACACACACAGAAGAAGATCAGAACACACACACACACACAGAAGAAGATCAGAACACACACACACACACACAGAAGAAGATCAGAACACACACACACACACAGAAGAAGATCAGAACACACACACACACACACAGAAGATCAGAACACACACACACACACAGAAGATCAGAACACACACACACACAGAAGATCAGAACACACACACACACACAGAAGAAGATCAGAACACACACACACACAAAAGAAGATCAGAACACACACACACACACAGAAGATCAGAACACACACACACACACAGAAGAAGATCAGAACACACACACACACACAGAAGAAGATCAGAACACACACACACACACACACACACAGAAGAAGATCAGAACACACACACACACACAGAAGAAGATCAGAACACACACACACACACAGAAGAAGATCAGAACACACACACACACACAGAAGAAGATCAGAACACACACACACACACACACACAGAAGATCAGAACACACACACACACACACAGAAGAAGATCAGAACACACACACACACACACACACAGAAGAAGATCAGAACACACACACACACACACAGAAGAAGATCAGAACACACACACACACACACAGAAGAAGATCAGAACACACACACACACACAGAAGAAGATCAGAACACACACACACACAGAAGATCAGAACACACACACACACACAGAAGATCAGAACACACACACACACAGAAGATCAGAACACACACACACACAGAAGATCAGAACACACACACACACACAGAAGATCAGAACACACACACACACACACACAGAAGAAGATCAGAACACACACACACACAGAAGATCAGAACACACACACACACACAGAAGATCAGAACACACACACACACAGAAGATCAGAACACACACACACACACAGAAGATCAGAACACACACACACACAGAAGAAGATCAGAACACACACACACACACAGAAGAAGATCAGAACACACACACACACACAGAAGAAGATCAGAACACACACACACACACACAGAAGATCAGAACACACACACACACACAGAAGATCAGAACACACACACACACAGAAGATCAGAACACACACACACACACAGAAGAAGATCAGAACACACACACACACACAGAAGATCAGAACACACACACACACACAGAAGATCAGAACACACACACACACACAGAAGATCAGAACACACACACACACACAGAAGATCAGAACACACACACACACACAGAAGATCAGAACACACACACACACACAGAAGATCAGAACACACACACAGAAGATCAGAACACACACACACAGAAGATCAGAACACACACACACACAGAAGAAGATCAGAACACACACACACACACACAGAAGATCAGAACACACACACACAGAAGATCAGAACACACACACACACACACACAGAAGATCAGAACACACACACACACACAGAAGATCAGAACACACACACACACACACACACAGAAGATCAGAACACACACACACACACACAGAAGATCAGAACACACACACACAGAAGATCAGAACACACACACACACACAGAAGATCAGAACACACACACACAGAAAATCAGAACACACACACACACACAGAAGAAGATCAGAACACACACACACACACACACACAGAAGAAGATCAGAACACACACACACACAGAAGATCAGAACACACACACACACACACACACACAGAAGATCAGAACACACACACACACACACACACACAGAAGATCAGAACACACACACACACACACACACACAGAAGATCAGAACACACACACACACACACAGAAGATCAGAACACACACACACAGAAGATCAGAACACACACACACACAGAAGAAGATCAGAACACACACACACACAGAAGAAGATCAGAACACACACACACACAGAAGAAGATCAGAACACACACACACACACAGAAGAAGATCAGAACACACACACACAGAAGAAGATCAGAACACACACACACACACACAGAAGAAGATCAGAACACACACACACACACAGAAGAAGATCAGAACACACACACACACACAGAAGAAGATCAGAACACACACACACACACACAGAAGAAGATCAGAACACACACACACACAGAAGATCAGAACACACACACACACAGAAGATCAGAACACACACACACAGAAGATCAGAACACACACACACACAGAAGATCAGAACACACACACACACAGAAGATCAGAACACACACACACACAGAAGATCAGAACACACACACACACAGAAGATCAGAACACACACACACACAGAAGATCAGAACACACACACACACACAGAAGATCAGAACACACACACACACAGAAGAAGATCAGAACACACACACACACAGAAGAAGATCAGAACACACACACACACACAGAAGATCAGAACACACACACACACACACACAGAAGATCAGAACACACACACAGAAGATCAGAACACACACACACACACAGAAGATCAGAACACACACACAGAAGATCAGAACACACACACACACACACACACACAGAAGATCAGAACACACACACACACACACACACAGAAGATCAGAACACACACACACAGAAGATCAGAACACACACACACACACAGAAGATCAGAACACACACACACACAGAAGATCAGAACACACACACACACACAGAAGATCAGAACACACACACACACACAGAAGAAGATCAGAACACACACACACACACACACACACAGAAGAAGATCAGAACACACACACACACACACACAGAAGAAGATCAGAACACACACACACACACACACAGAAGATCAGAACACACACACACACACAGAAGAAGATCAGAACACACACACACAGAAGAAGATCAGAACACACACACACACACACAGAAGAAGATCAGAACACACACACACACACAGAAGAAGATCAGAACACACACACACACACAGAAGAAGATCAGAACACACTCACACACACACAGAAGAAGATCAGAACACACACACACACAGAAGATCAGAACACACACACACACAGAAGATCAGAACACACACACACAGAAGATCAGAACACACACACACACAGAAGATCAGAACACACACACACACAGAAGATCAGAACACACACACACACAGAAGATCAGAACACACACACACACAGAAGATCAGAACACACACACACACAGAAGATCAGAACACACACACACACACAGAAGATCAGAACACACACACACACAGAAGAAGATCAGAACACACACACACACAGAAGAAGATCAGAACACACACACACACACAGAAGATCAGAACACACACACACACACACACAGAAGATCAGAACACACACACAGAAGATCAGAACACACACACACACACAGAAGATCAGAACACACACACAGAAGATCAGAACACACACACACACACACACACACAGAAGATCAGAACACACACACACACACACACACAGAAGATCAGAACACACACACACAGAAGATCAGAACACACACACACACACAGAAGATCAGAACACACACACACACAGAAGATCAGAACACACACACACACACAGAAGATCAGAACACACACACACACACAGAAGAAGATCAGAACACACACACACACACACACACACAGAAGAAGATCAGAACACACACACACACACACACAGAAGAAGATCAGAACACACACACACACACACACAGAAGATCAGAACACACACACACACACAGAAGATCAGAACACACACACACACAGAAGAAGATCAGAACACACACACACACAGAAGAAGATCAGAACACACACACACACACAGAAGATCAGAACACACACACACACAGAAGAAGATCAGAACACACACACACACAGAAGATCAGAACACACACACACACAAGATCAGAACACACACACACACAGAAGATCAGAACACACACACACACAGAAGATCAGAACACACACACACACACACACACACAGAAGAAGATCAGAACACACACACACACAGAAGAAGATCAGAACACACACACACACACACACACAGAAGATCAGAACACACACACACACACACAGAAGATCAGAACACACACACACACACAGAAGATCAGAACACACACACACACAGAAGATCAGAACACACACACACACAGAAGATCAGAACACACACACACACAGAAGAAGATCAGAACACACACACACACACACACACAGAAGATCAGAACACACACACACACAGAAGATCAGAACACACACACACACAGAAGATCAGAACACACACACACACAGAAGATCAGAACACACACACACACACAGAAGATCAGAACACACACACACACAGAAGATCAGAACACACACACACACACACACAGAAGATCAGAACACACACACACACACACACAGAAGATCAGAACACACACACACACACAGAAGAAGATCAGAACACACACACACACACAGAAGAAGATCAGAACACACACACACACACAGAAGAAGATCAGAACACACACACACACACAGAAGAAGATCAGAACACACACACAGAAGATCAGAACACACACACACACAGAAGATCAGAACACACACACACACACAGAAGATCAGAACACACACACACACAGAAGATCAGAACACACACACACACACAGAAGATCAGAACACACACACACACACAGAAGATCAGAACACACACACACACACAGAAGATCAGAACACACACACACACACAGAAGATCAGAACACACACACACACACAGAAGATCAGAACACACACACACACACAGAAGATCAGAACACACACACACAGAAGATCAGAACACACACACACACAGAAGAAGATCAGAACACACACACACAGAAGAAGATTTCAGAACACACACACACAAAAGAAGATCAGAACACACACACACACACAGAAGATCAGAACACACACACACACACAGAAGATCAGAACACACACACACACACAGAAGATCAGAACACACACACACAGAAGAAGATTTCAGAACACACACACACAGAAGAAGATCAGAACACACACACACACAGAAGAAGATCAGAACACACACACACACACACACACACACAGAAGAAGATCAGAACACACACACACAGAAGATCAGAACACACACACACAGAAGAAGATCAGAACACACACACACACAGAAGAAGATCAGAACACACACACACACACACACACACACAGAAGAAGATCAGAACACACACACACAGAAGAAGATCAGAACACACACACACAGAAGAAGATCAGAACACACACACACAGAAGAAGATCAGAACACACACACACACACACACACACACAGAAGAAGATCAGAACACACACACACAGAAGAAGATCAGAACACACACACAGAAGAAGATCAGAACACACACACACACAGAAGAAGATCAGAACACACACACACACAGAAGAAGATCAGAACACACACACACAGAAGAAGATCAGAACACACACACACACACAGAAGATCAGAACACACACACACACACAGAAGATCAGAACACACACACACACACACACAGAAGATCAGAACACACACACACACACAGAAGATCAGAACACACACACACACACAGAAGATCAGAACACACACACACACACAGAAGATCAGAACACACACACACACAGAAGATCAGAACACACACACACACAGAAGATCAGAACACACACACACACAGAAGATCAGAACACACACACACACAGAAGAAGATCAGAACACACACACACAGAAGAAGATCAGAACACACACACACACAGAAGAAGATCAGAACACACACACACACAACAGAAGATCAGAACACACACACACAGAAGAAGATCAGAACACACACACACACAGAAGAAGATCAGAACACACACACACACAACAGAAGATCAGAACACACACAGAAGATCAGAACACACACACACACAACAGAAGATCAGAACACACACAGAAGATCAGAACACACACACACACAGAAGATCAGAACACACACACACACAGAAGAAGATCAGAACACACACACACAGAAGAAGATCAGAACACACACACACACAGAAGAAGATCAGAACACACACACACACAACAGAAGATCAGAACACACACACACAGAAGAAGATCAGAACACACACACACACAGAAGAAGATCAGAACACACACACACAACAGAAGATCAGAACACACACAGAAGATCAGAACACACACAGAAGAAGATCAGAACACACACACACAGAAGAAGATCAGAACACACACACACAGAAGACCATCAGAACACACACACACACACACACACACAGAAGAACATCAGAACACGAACACACACACACAGAAGAACATCAGAACACACACACACACACACACAGAAGAACATCAGAACACGAACACACACACAGAAGAACATCAGAACACACACACACACAGAAGAACATCAGAACACGAACACACACAGAAGAACATCAGAACACACACACACACACAGAAGAACATCAGAACACACACACACACACAGAAGAACATCAGAACACACACACACACAGAAGAACATCAGAACACACACACACACAGAAGAACATCAGAACACACACACACACACAGAAGAACATCAGAACACACACACACACAGAAGAACATCAGAACACACACACAGAAGAACATCAGAACACACACACACACAGAAGAACATCAGAACACACACACACACACAGAAGAACATCAGAACACACACACACACAGAAGAACATCAGAACACACACACACACACACACACACACAGAAGAACATCAGAACACGAACACACACACACACACACACACACACACACACAGAAGAACATCAGAACACTAACACACACAGAAGAAGATCAGAACACACACACACACACACAGAAGAACATCAGAACACGAACACACACACACACACACACAGAAGAACATCAGAACACGAACACACACACACACACACACAGAAGAAGATCAGAACACGAAAACACACACACACACACACACACACACACACACACACACACATACAGACAGACAGAAGAGCACCGGCCATCAGTAACACTCACTCTACTACGGCTCCTTCACTTACACACACACTCGGTCTGCCGGCAGCAGTGCATTATGGGCCGGTCAGAGGCGCTATCAGATCTGATCAGCTGTATCGATTACCTCATCAGGGAAATACACGCGCGCGCTGCAATCCCTGCGATCGCGCGCTTCTAACGCGCTTCATCCGTCGCACACACTCATCCGTCGCGTCATACTCACACACACGCGCGCCACTCAGTCTCTACACACAGCGCGAGTGTTCACACGGACGCGCAGCGAAGAACCGCCGGAGGATTACAGCAGATTCACGGAGAGAGGACGGTCAGATACCCACCATGATGACGCGGAGAGCGGAAGAGGAAGAAGAAGAGCGCGACCGGAAGCGGAAGAGCCGGAGACGCGCGAGCGCCACTCACTGGCCTCTAGTGGTGGAGGAGCGACACTGCAGCTCGATCATAAACACTCACACGGGTTACTAAACACACACGCTATACCGCAGTAAATCATTATAAACACAGATATCCTTAAAGAAGCTGCAGAATTGCTTCAATGAGCTCATTGTTTCGGCCTTAAATACATTATTGGCTAACTGTGGTTTGTATGTAACGTTACATTTCTGAAATCCATAACCCAGTCACCTCTGATAACAGTTCACTATAAATCATAATGTGAAATTATGTTTTGTGAAACGGGCTTTACAAACAAATGTGAATTGAATAATTTATTTTTTAATAAAGCCAGTACCGTCTGGTAGTAATAAACTGATCTGTATTTTTCTGTCCATAACACCATATTTCTGCAGCATCAACAGAACAAGACAGTCTCCACTTCACATCTGGATCGTGTGTGTGTGTGTGTGTGTGTGTGTGTGTGTGTGACCGCAGACCTGTGCCGATCTCCCTCTGTTGTGTGCAGTGATGAGGAGTCTGACACACACACACACACACACTAGAAATGCTAGGTACTTATTTTTTTAAAATATTCATTCACAATATGTACACATTCATTATTAAGCTTATGCCTAGTATGATGAAAACAGCTTTGTTAATGTTTACATTAATCATTTTTCATATTTTCAGCTCAGAATCATCATCATCTCAGCTCGTCTGTGATTGGAGGATCTGCTCAGTCACAGATCAGTGGTTTATGGGATGGATCGCACTCAATCACTGGAGACGTCACACAAACTCTGAAAAACTCACTTTATTAAACTTCTGTACAACATGAACCAACATCCCAATAAAAGTATTTACAGATGTACACTAAAAACTGTCATGTGAATCGTGGGATCATTCCTCCTCTTCGTCATCAATGATGGGTCTGGACCTGGAACACAGAGACACGGATCAGACACGTCCAGCGGATCACAGAAACACTGATCAGTGACCGTGAAACACACAGACAGGAAGTTCCTCACTCACTTCCTGGGGGCTTTAGTTACGCCACTGCCACCCGCCTCTTCATCATCTTCATTAATGATGTGTCTGGATCTGGAACACAGAATCACAGATCAGCGACAGTAAAACATGCAACACACAGATCCGCACGGACAGGAAGTTCCTCACTCACTTCCTGGGGGCTTTAGTGCTGCCGCCCGCCTCCTCCTCCTCCTCCTCCTCCGGATGAAGGTTCTCCTTCTCGGGCTTCCGGCCGGGACCGCCGAAGAAATCCCCGATGCCCTTCTGCCATGTGGGGGTGGGCCTGGGGCACACGGGGTTCCCTCCCGCATACTTGCCCTTGGCTGAGGACACACACACACACACACACATGAGATCATCTGAACCAGCACTGCTCATAGAAACACATCCACTGAAAACAGCATCTGTATTACACAGTCTACAGTCTAAAAGACAAAATGTACCTTTTAGCGTTAAGCTTAAAATAAAGAACAAAAAACATCCTCCGAGTGTGTGTGTGTTCGCGCGCACTCACCAGGCGTGCCCGTTTGCGCGCCGCCGCTCTGCGCGTTCATGGATCCGGACGCGCCGAGAGACTTCCGGGGCGCGGAAGCTGCAACAGCTAAACACAAAAACACACAAAATTAACAAATCATATTTAATTAATCCTGCACAACATAAGCCACACATCCAGGATGACGTCATGTGCGCTCGCGGGGATTCTCGGCGTCTCTTTGTGTCTAACTGAACCCTAAGGTGAAAGTGGCGCCATTTCATTCCGTCACCGTTAAACTGTTAACGTTAGACACAAACTTTCATTAACATTCGATTCTAATGATCAAACAATAACAATGAGATCATTCGAGCTGTGAAAACAATAACTTAACTTATATCGCCAATATTAACATTAACATCTGGTGAAACACAGTTGAATGCCAAAGTTTGCTACACAACAGAAGCAGCTTCGCGCTAAGTTATGTTCTCAGATGAATATTGTTGATAACCGTATAAAAGCGTTGTTTCTCAGGGAAACGCCAGTGCAGCTGATTAACGTTAAGTCGCGTTGTGTTTATATGCTTTTGGCGGGAGATGAAAGATAAACACACTTACTCGTCTTCATATATACACCAACATAGATAGAAAAATAAATACTACCACTGATAATAGTAATAACAACAATAGTACGAGTAATACGAACGTCCCCATTGTACCGCATGTTAGGTCAGTCTGGCTGATATGAACTGGTTTGTTTAGTGTTTCTCACCTTTCCTGTACGCTCCGGGAACACTATCAGCTTTAGTTCGCACCATCGCGCTCGCGCTCGTTCACTGCAGCTGAACCGACGAAATAAAGCTCGTGATTCCCGCCTTCTTTTTAAAAGAGGAGCCGAATCTCATGACGTCGCGGGCCGTCAGCCAATGGCTGGCCAGGAAACTGGGGCTCGTGACTGCAGATTACGCCACTCCCATTTTAAAGGACAGACGAACAGCCTTACAATGTTACCATGGTAACCTGCTTCACTGCATACGTCACGCATGGAAATAGAGGGAACATTATCGTGTGTGTGTGTGTGTGGGTGGGTGTGGGTGTGTGTGTGTGTGTGTGTGTGTGTGTGTGTGTGTGTGTGTGTGTGTGTGTGTGTGTGTGTAAAAAAAGGGGGGGGAAACGTGTGTGTGTGTTCATCTGATCATCTCCTCGTTTCTGCTGATCTTGTGTTGATGTTCTGCAGATCAGTGTTTATACACACACACACACACACACACACACCTGGATAAACCTGTTGGTCACAGAGTCTGTAAGCGTTTTCCACTCTCAGAACTGTGTGTGTGTGTGTGTGTCTGTGTGTGTGTGTGTGTGTGTGTGTGTGTGTGTGTGTGTGTGTGTGTGTGTGTGTGTGAAGCAAATGATGATGCTGTAGTACACCACACTACACATCACAGTACTACACACCACACTACACTACACACCACATTACATTACACACTACACTACATTACACACCACACTATATTACACACTACACTACACACACCACACTACACACCACACTACACACTACACTACATTACTTACCACACTACACACAACACTACACACTACACTACACACAACACTACACACTACACTACACACTACACACCACAGTACACACTACACACCACACTACACACCACACTACACTACACACCACATTACACACCACACTACACACTACACTACACACCACACTACACACCAAACTACACACAACACTACACACAACACTACACACCACACTACACTACACACCACACTACACTACACACCACATTACACTACACACTACACTACACACCACACTACACACCAAACTACACACCACAGTACACACTACACACCACACTACACTACACACCACATTACACACCACACTACACACTACACTACACACCACACTACACACTACACTACACACCACACTACACACAACACTACACACTACACACAACACTACACACCACACTACACTACACACCACACTACACTACACACAACACTACACTACACACATCACTACACACCACACTGCACTACAATGCGAACATGACGTTTTCAAATGTATCCACTTTGAGGCCTCAGTGTGACGAAGACAGAACGGGAGAAAAGATGCACTTCTAACGAGAACGCTCTAGTGTGGACGAGAACGCTCTAGTGTGGACGAGAACGCTCTAGTGTGGACGAGAACGCTCTAGTGTGGACGGAACGCTCTAGTGTGGACGAGAACGCTCTAGTGTGGACGGAACGCTCTAGTGTGGACGAGAACGCTCTAACGCTCTAGTGTGGACGGAATGCTCTAGTGTGGACAAGAACGCTGTAGTGTGGACGGAATGCTCTAGTGTGGACAGAACGCTCTAGTGTGGACGGAACGCTCTAGTGTGGACGAGAACGCTCTAACGCTCTAGTGTGGACGAGAACGCTCTAGTGTGGACAAGAACGCTGTAGTGTGGACGGAATGCTCTAGTGTGGACAGAACGCTCTAGTGTGGACGAGAACGCTCTAGTGTGGACGAGAACGCTCTAGTGTGGACGAGAACGCTCTAGTGTGGACGAGAACGCTCTAGTGTGGACAAGAACGCTGTAGTGTGGACGGAATGCTCTAGTGTGGACAGAACGCTCTAGTGTGGACGGAATGCTCTAGTGTGGACAGAACGCTCTAGTGTGGACGGAACGCTCTAGTGTGGACGAGAACGCTCTAACGCTCTAGTGTGGACGAGAACGCTCTAGTGTGGACAGAACGCTCTAGTGTGGACGGAATGCTCTAGTGTGGACAGAACGCTCTAGTGTGGACGGAACGCTCTAGTGTGGACGAGAACGCTCTAACGCTCTAGTGTGGACGAGAACGCTCTAGTGTGGACAAGAACGCTGTAGTGTGGACGGAATGCTCTAGTGTGGACAGAACGCTCTAGTGTGGACGAGAACGCTCTAGTGTGGACGAGAACGCTCTAGTGTGGACGGAACGCTCTAGTGTGGACGAGAACGCTTTAGTGTGGACGAGACACTCTAGTGTGGACGAGAACGCCCTAGTGTGGACGAGAACGCTTTAGTGTGGACGAGAACGCTCTATTGTGGACGAGAACACTGGCTCTAGTGTGGACGAGAACGCTCTAGTGTGGACGAGAACGCTTTAGTGTGGACGAGAACGCTCTATTGTGGACGAGAACACTGGCTCTAGTGTGGACGAGAACGCTCTAGTGTGGACGGAACGCTCTAGTGTGGACGAGAACGCTCTAGTGTGGACGGAACGCTCTAGTGTGGACGAGAACGCTAGTGTGGACGAGAACGCTGTAGTGTGGACGAGAACGCTGTAGTGTGGACGGAATGCTCTAGCGTGGACAGAACGCTCTAGTGTGGACGAGAACGCTTTAGTGTGGACGAGAACGCTCTATTGTGGACGAGAACGCTCTATTGTGGACGAGAACACTGGCTCTAGTGTGGACGAGAACGCTTTAATGTGGACGATAACGCTCTATTGTGGACGAGAACGCTTTAGTGTGGACGAGAACGCTCTATTGTGGACGAGAACGCTCTATTGTGGACGAGAACGCTTTAGTGTGGACGAGAACGCTTTAGTGTGGACGAGAACGCTCTATTGTGGACGAGAACGCTCTATTGTGGACGAGAACGCTTTAGTGTGGACGAGAACGCTCTATTGTGGGCGAGAACGCTCTATTGTGGACGAGAACACTGGCTCTAGTGTGGACGAGAACGCTTTAATGTGGACGAGAACGCTCTATTGTGGACGAGAACACTGGCTCTAGTGTGGACGAGAACGCTCTAGTGTGGACGGAACGCTCTAGTGTGGACGAGAACGCTCAAGTGTGGACGAGAACGCTGTAGTGTGGATGAGAACGCTCTAGTGTGGACGAGAACGCTGTAGTGTGGACGAGAACGCTGTAGTGTGGACGGAATGCTCTAGCGTGGACAGAACGCTCTAGTGTGGACGAGAACGCTCAAGTGTGGACGAGAACGCTCTAGTGTGGACGAGAACGCTCTAGTGTGGACGGAACGCTCTAGTGTGGACGAGAACGCTCAAGTGTGGACGAGAACGCTGTAGTGTGGATGAGAACGCTCTAGTGTGGACGAGAACGCTGTAGTGTGGACGAGAACGCTGTAGTGTGGACGGAATGCTCTAGCGTGGACAGAACGCTCTAGTGTGGACGAGAACGCTCTAGTGTGGACGGAACGCTCTAGTGTGGACGAGAACGCTATAGTGTGGACGAGAACGGTCTAGTGTGGACGGAACGCTCTAGTGTGGACGAGAACGCTCAAGTGTGGACGAGAACGCTGTAGTGTGGATGAGAACGCTCTAGTGTGGACGAGAACGCTGTAGTGTGGACGGAATGCTCTAGCGTGGACAGAACGCTCTAGTGTGGATGAGAACGCTCAAGTGTGGACGAGAACGCTCTAGTGTGGACGGAACGCTCTAGTGTGGACGGAACGCTCTAGTGTGGACCTCTAGTGTGGACGAAAACGCTCTAGTGTGGACCTCTAGTGTGGACGAGAACGCTCTAGTGTGGACGGAATGCTCTAGTGTGGACAGAACGCTCTAGTGTGGACGAGAACGCTGTAATGTGGACGAGAACGCTCTAGTGTGGACGAGAACGCTCTAGTGTGGACGAGAACGCTGTAGTGTGGACGAGAACGCTCTAGTGTGGACGGAGTGCTCTAGAGTGGACAGAACGCTCTAGTGTGGACGAGAACGCTCAAGTGTGGACGAGAACGCTCTAGTGTGGACGGGAACGCTCTAGTGTGGACGGAACGCTCTGGTGTGGACGGAACGCTCTAGTGTGGACGAGAACGCTCTAGTGTGGACGGAACGCTCTAGTGTGGACGGAACGCTCTAGTGTGGACGGAACGCTCTAGTGTGGACGAGAACGCTCTAGTGTGGACGAGAACGCTCTAGTGTGGA
>JAPDVR010000025.1:225000-235000 GCA_026230005.1 Gila orcuttii
TGTGTGTGTGTGTGTGTGTGTGTGTGTCTGTGTGTGAGAGAGTGTGTGTGTGTGTGTGTGTGTGTGTGTGTGTGTGTGTGTGTGATGGTCCTGCTGTGTGTGTGTGTGTGTGTGTGTGTGTGTGAGTGTGTGTGTGTGTGTGTCTGAGTGTGAGTGTGAGTGTGAGTGTGTGTGTGTGTGTGTGTGTGTGTGTGAGTGTGTGTGACGGTCTGCTCCTGCTGTGTGTGTGTCAGGCCACTCCTGATCTCCTGAAGGGACAGCGGGAGCTTCCGGATCATCCCGATGAGGAAACCGTTAAACTGCTGATGATGAACTTCCTCAGAGAAGGGTGAGAACGGGCCGGAGATCCGGTTCAATCAGTGCTGACTTCAGAAATCTGTCATACTGTACCCAGAGCATGAGAATACACTACAGTAGAGCAGGAATATGATAATCATAAACTACAGTAGTACAGGAATATGAATCATAACCTACAGTAGTGCGGGAATATGGTAATCATTAACGCTGTGAGTGTGTGTGTGGCTGGTTTCCCTCAGGTCCAGTGAGGATGAAGCGGTTACCAGGCGACAGGTGGAGCTGATGTTCGACCAGATCAACATGCTGAAGTTCAGAGCGCTAGAGGAGGTGAGCCAACATTCACCACGGTAACACACCTTTTATTCAATTCAATTCAATTCAAATTTATTTGTATAGCGCTTTTCACAATACATATTGTTTCAAAGCAGCTTTACAGAAAGTGCATTTCAGAAATGTACGTAGAAAATACAGTTAGTTAATCATCATGTATTAATTTAGGGCATAACATATCGCCGGCGTTGAGTCGTCTCTTCACAGGCGTCGAGTCGTCTCATCGCAGGTGTTGGGGACTCTGAAGTCTCCGTGAGAGGCTGGATACAGACTGTAGCTGAAGAACGCTATTTACCTCGGGACTAGCGTCCCGAGATAACAGCAGAAAAGCAGATGGGAAATAATTAGCGTAGCTGCTGTTCATAATATTAATGCATTCGATCTGATTCAACAGTAGTATAAGAGGCAAGCATTATGTGAATGCTTGGCTGAAGAGATGCGTCTTTAATCTAGTTTTGAACTGGGAGAGCGAGTCTGAGCAACGAACAGTATCAGGAAGGCTATTACAGAGTTTAGGAGCTAAATGTGAGAACGCCCTCCCTCCTTTAGTGGATCTGGATATCCTAGGAATGACCAGAAGCCTCGAATTTAGGGATCTTAAAGAACGCGATGGATTGTAGGGCGATAGAAGGTCCATTAAATATACAGGAGCTAGACCATTTAGGGCTTTATAGGTCAGTAATAGTACTTTGTAATTGATACGGAACTTAATAGGTAACCAGTGCAGAGATGATAAAATTGGTGTTATATGATCATATTTTCTTGACCTAGTAAGAACTCTAGCAGCTGCATTTTGCACTAACTGTAGCTTGTTTATTGAGGATGCAGGACAACCAGCTAATAAAGCGTTACAGTAATCTAGTCTTGAGGTCATGAATGCATGAACTAACTTTTCTGCATCAGAAACAGAAAGTATGTTACGTAATTTAGCAATGTTTCTAAGGTGGAAAAAAGCAGTTCTTGTAACATATGAAATATGATTTTCGAAAGACAAGTTGCGGTCTAGTATAACACCCAGGTCTTTTACTGTAGTGGATAAAGTAACTGGACATCCTTCTAAATTAAAGTTGTATTGTACGAGGTTTTGTGGGTAGTTTTTTGGACCAATAAGTAATACCTCCGTTTTATCTGAATTTAATAGCAGGAAATTACACGTCATCCAGCATTCTATATCTTTAAGACACTCTGTCAATTTAGATAAGTTAGTCTTTTCATCTGGTCTTGATGAAATATATAATTGAGTGTCATCAGCATAACAGTGGAAATTAATTCCATGTTTTCTTATAATATTACCAAGTGGCAGCATATATATTGAGAATAGCAGAGGGCCTAACACCGATCCTTGCGCCACTCCATAGTCTACTGACGTTATCTTCGATTTTTCACCATTTAAACAGACAAAATGGTAACGGTCTGATAAGTACGATTTAAACCAGCTTAATGCCTGTCCCTGAACACCAGTGTAGTTTTGTAGTCGATCCAAGAGTATTTTATGATCTATAGTGTCGAACGTAGCGCTAAGATCGAGTAGAACTAGTATTGAGATACAGCCTTGGTCAGAAGCTAAAAGTAAATCATTTGTAATTTTAACTAGCGCAGTTTCTGTGCTATGATGCGGTCTGAATCCTGACTGAAATTTTTCATAGATATCATTTTCTTGCAAGAAAGAGCACAATTGAGCGGACACAATTTTTTCTAGTATTTTAGACATAAATGGAAGATTTGAAATGGGTCTGTAATTTGCTAAGTTATTTGGATCTAATTGCGGTTTCTTAATAATAGGTTTTATTACTGCCAGCTTAAATATTTTTGGAACATGACCTAAAGATAAAGACGAGTTAATAATATTGAGAAGAGGCTCTTCCACTACAGGTAACACTTCTTTCAGTAGTTTAGTGGGTATTGGATCTAATAAACATGTTGTTGGTTTAGATGCAAAGATAAGTTTATTTAGCTCTTCCTGTCCTATAGTTGTAAAGCGGTGTAGTTGTTCTTGAGGGGCGATAATTGTGGCTGAATCATAAGACACCATAGAGGATTGTACATTTACAATTGTATTTCGGATGCTTTCTATTTTCTCATTGAAGTAATTCATAAAATCATTACAACTATACTGTAACGGAATATTTTGCTCTGGTGATGTCTGTTTATTTGTTAGTCTAGCCACGGTGTTAAATAAAAACCTTGGATTATTTTGGTTATTTTCTATTAGTTTGCGGAGATGCTCAGCCCTGGCTGCTTTTAGAGCCTTTTTATAACGTGACATACTGTCTTTCCACGCGATTCTAAAGACCTCTAAATTAGTTTGTTTCCATTTACGCTCTAAGTTACGAGTTTCTCTCTTGATAACATGTGTAGTACTATTGTACCATGGTGCTTTAGTTTTCTCTCTAACCTTTTTTAATCTAATTGGTGCAACAATATCTAATGTACTAGAGAAAATGGTGCTCAAACTGCTACTTATTTCCTCTAGTTCATCTGTTTGTTGGGGTTCACTGAGCAGCTGAGATAGATCAGGTAAGCTATTTGAGAATCTATCTATAGTGGTTGGAACGATTGTTCTGCCTGGTCGATAACGTGACGCAACATGGCAAATTTCAGCAGTACGTAATCTGCACGTTACCATACAATGATCAGTGAGATCGTCACTTTGCGGTATAATATCTATATTGGTTGGATTGGTTCCATATGATATAATTAAATCTAGTGTATGATTTAGACGATGAGTGGGACCACTGACGTTTTGCTTGACCCCAAAGGAGTTTAATAAATCTGTAAACGCAGCCCCTAACGCATCATTTGTGTTATCTACGTGTATGTTAAAATCTCCAACAATTATTGCTTTATCGGCATTGACCAATAGATCTGAGAGAAAGTCTGCAAACTCTTTCAGGAAATCAGCATAGGGCCCTGGAGGTCTATATACGGTCGCCAAGGCTAGAGATAATAGGGATTTCTTTCTTACATCTAAGAGCGTAACATTTAGCACAAGTACTTCGAACGAATTAAACCTGTGACCTGTTTTCTGAGTAACATTAAGGATATCTCTATAGATTGTTGCAACACCGCCGCCACGACCGATCGGACGGGGCTCATGCTTATAACAGTATCCTGGCGGAGTAGACTCATTTAGACCGAAATAATCATTTGGTTTAAGCCAGGTTTCAGTAAGGCACAGAACATCGAAATTATTATCTGTGACCATTTCATTTACAATAACCGCCTTAGGTGTGAGCGATCTAATGTTTAGAAGACCTAGTTTTAGAAATTGTTTTTGTTCACTGATATTTAGATTTTCTGGTTTAATTACGATAAGATTTTTCCTAGATCCTAAACTAGATTTATTGTTTGGCCTCACTAGACGAGGAATAGACACAGTTTCTATATAATGTTCTACACTACTTGTATCAATTAAGTTGGGACAGCAGAGATTGTGATTTGGACTTTGACTTACTAGTCAGATGGTGTGTAACGTCTTGGAGATGTTGTCCGACAGCACAGCCGCTCCGATTCTGCTGGGGTGCAGGCCATCAGCACGGTAGAGCCTAGGTCGCTCCCAGAACAGATTCCAATTATTTACAAAGAGCAGTTTCTGTTCATTACACCATGACATTAACCATTCATTTAGAGCAAATAGTCTACTGAACCTTTCTTGTCCTAGTCGGTACGTGGAAAGCGGTCCAGACACGATGATCGTTGCCTCAGGCGCTGTGCTGCGTACCGTCTCGATCAGGCTCCTGTAGTCCTTCTTCAGAACCTCCGTCTGCCGCAGCCGGATGTCGTTCGTTCCCGCGTGCAGCACCACAGCCTTGACGCGCTCGTCACCGTTCAGGATCTCGGGAACCTGCGCGGCGACATCAAGAACACGAGCACCAGGAAAGCAGTGAGTGCGCACATTACCCTTACCTGAGGTAGCGCAGACATGACGGACCATGGAAGTGCCGATGATCACGGCGTCGTCACGTTCCGACTCGCGAAGAGGGGAGAAGCGGTTCCGGGTGGAGATCTCGAAGACCGGGAGTGGCGGAGAGGTTCTTGCTCTGGTCCTGGCTCGTGTCTTCCGCTGTGGGATCACCCAGGGTCCATGGCTTTGTGTCGGTGCCGGAGTGAATGAAGCCAGAGATGATCGCGTCCTCCTGGGCAGAGAAACGCACGGAGTAGACGAAGTCGGAGTCAAAAAGTTACTAACCACTGACTTGTGAGCATCGACACGTGACGATTCAAGCGCTGATCGCCGATCCCGCAGCTCGGCTTGCTTCTCCAGCAGACCACGGATCTGTTTCTCCACCGATTCCAGCTCCAATCGTACCGAAATCAGCTCGAATGTGTCCTCACCTGCACTCAGAGGTAACGTTAGACACACATCCGATATGTTCGCCATTATAACAGATGAACAGTAAATTAGTAGTGATACTACCAATATCACTACTAATTTAGGATTGGAATGCTGGATATAACCTGTATCCTTTCAGTGAAACGGGTGTAAAATCAGACGATCGATAGGCGCGAGGCCACGCGTGAAATGCTAGCGGGCTAAAAGGCTAGTAGCCGGGATTCGCAAAGTTGGATCTAAGTAGCGATATCAAAGCAATCCGATTGTTTTTTATAGGGAATAGTATCGAGGATAAGTTCACACGATATAAAAATAGAAAGTACTTGTTTATAAATGTTATTGTTCTTTTGGGTTGTAAATTATTCACAAGCTGTGCATTGAGGGCTTGAACATAAAGACCTACTTTTATCGTACAGTAGTACAGTAAACTACAGCTGCTCTTACTGTAGTAAAGTCATCATAAATTATGTTTATCGTTTGGATGACAGTTTCACTGTAGTAACTGTAACTGCTGGTACTTTGGTACCTATTATGGAGGGATGTAACAGACTAAATTAAATAAATATAAAATGAAATTATTAAATACGTCATGGCAAGTAATTAAAAGTATAATAAAATGTAAGCAATAAAAAAAAGCTGTAAAACATTTATTTGTGAAATAGCCCTTAAAAATAAATAACCTCAAGAAATATGAAATAAAATACACACTTTGTGAAATAATGAAATACATCATGAATGTTGCAATCAATAAATATAAGCATAATTAAATGCATTTATTTATTACTTTATTTATTGCAACATTCCTTGACACATTTAATCATTTAATTTCATAAACTCTGTCAGCTAGTGGTTCTGTAAGGCGTTACAGTGCACGTGTGTGTGTATGTTCACAGTTTGAGTTTGCAGATCCTCTGGAGCAGGTGAAAGATCTCCGGGACAGGAGGGCGGCGCTAGAGAGCCACGTCTGTCACTTACAGAAGCAGCTGCAGGAAACACTACAGGTGATCTGATCATGTGACCTCGGTCATCAGCGGTCTGAGGCTCGTCTGACGTCATGCGTGTCTCGTGATCTGATTATGTGACCTCAGTCATCAGCGGTCTGAGGCTCGTCTGACGTCATGCGTGTTTCGTGATCTGATCATGTGACCTCGGTCATCAGCGGTCTGAGGCTCGTCTGACGTCATGCGTGTTTCGTGATCTGATCATGTGACCTCGGTCATCAGCGGTCTGAGGCTCGTCTGACGTCATGCGTGTCTCGTGATCTGATCATGTGACCTCAGTCATCAGCGGTCTGAGGCTCGTCTGACGTCATGCGTGTCTCGTGATCTGATCTAGTGACCTCGGTCATCAGCGGTCTGAGGCTCGTCTGACGTCATGCGTGTCTCTACAGAACCACCAGAGTCTGCTTGAGGAGAAGGAGGAGAGAGTGGCGGAGCTGGAGAGACTCCAGGAGGCGCTAGAGAGGAGCGAACAGGAGCAGGTGACGCTGAGACACAAGCTCACCGACATGGAGAAAGAGCTGCAGACGTCACTCGACCAGTGAGAATCAGAACTTTATACAATAAAGATCTTACAGTATACTTTCAGTTCAGTGCTGCTGATTAAGTTCAGTAACAGCATCGATGTTGCAGTGTGATCATGTGATTGTTTCAGTCATCAGAATCTGTGTGTGTGTGTGTTTGTTCAGACTCCTCCAGGCCAGGAGGGCACGTAATCAGTGTCGTTCTGACATGAGAGATCTGCAGCAGCAGCTGTCTGACATCCACGATGAGTTAGACAGCGCCAAGAGCTGCGAGGCCGGAGAGAGAGATGGGCTGCTGCAGGTATGAGCTCGTCTGAAGCGATGCGGGTGAAGAGATGCGGGGGAAGAGATGCGGGTGAAGAGATGCGGGGGAAGAGATGCGGGTGAAGAGATGCGGGGAAGAGATGCGGGGGAAGAGATGCGGGGGAAGAGATGCGGGTGAAGAGATGCGGGTAAAGAGATGCGGGGGAAGAGATGCGGGTGAAGAGATGCGGGTAAAGAGATGCGGGGGAAGAGATGCAGGGGAAGAGATGGGGGAAGAGATGCGGGTGAAGAGATGCGGGGAAGAGATGCGGGGAAGAGATGCGGGTAAAGAGATGCGGGTGAAGAGATGCGGGGAAGAGATGCGGGTGAAGAGATGCGGGGAAGAGATGCGGGTGAAGAGATGCGGGGAAGAGATGCGAGTGAAGAGATGCGGGGAAGAGATGCGGGTAAAGAGATGCGGGTGAAGAGATGGGGGAAGAGATGCGGGGAAGAGATGCGGGTGAAGAGATGCGGGTAAAGAGATGCGGGGGAAGAGATGCGGGTGAAGAGATGCGGGTAAAGAGATGCGGGGGAAGAGATGCAGGGGAAGAGATGGGGGAAGAGATGCGGGTGAAGAGATGCGGGGAAGAGATGCGGGGAAGAGATGCGGGTAAAGAGATGCGGGTGAAGAGATGCGGGGAAGAGATGCGGGTGAAGAGATGCGGGGAAGAGATGCGGGTGAAGAGATGCGGGGAAGAGATGCGAGTGAAGAGATGCGGGGAAGAGATGCGGGTAAAGAGATGCGGGTGAAGAGATGGGGGTAAAGAGATGCGGGGAAGAGATGCAAGTGAAGAGATGCGAGTGAAGAGATGCAAGTGAAGACATGCAAGTGAAGAGATGCGGGTGAAAAGATGCTGGAGAAGAGATGCGGGTGAAGAGATGCGGGGAAAAGATGCAAGTGAAGAGATGCGGGGGAAGAGATACAGTTGAAGAGATGTGGGGGAAGTGATGCGGGGGACGAGATGGGGGGAAGAGATGCGGGGGAAGAGATGCTGGAGAAGAGATGCGGGGGAAGAGATGGGGGGAAGAGATGCGGGGGAAGAGATGCTGGAGAAGAGATGCGGGGGAAGAGATGCGGGGGAAGAGATGCGGGTGAAGAGATGCGGGGGAAGAGATGCGGATGAAGAGATGCGGGTGAAGAGATGCGGGGGAAGAGATGCGGGGGAAGAGATGCGGGGGAAGAGATGCGGGTGAAGAGATGCGGGGGAAGAGATGCGGATGAAGAGATGCGGGGGAAGAGATGCGGGGGAAGAGATGCGGGGGAAGAGATGCGGGGGAAGAGATGCGGGTGAAGAGATGCGGGGGAAGAGATGCGGATGAAGAGATGCGGGGGAAGAGATGCGGGGGAAGAGATGCGGGTGAAGAGATGCGGGGGAAGAGATGCGGGTGAAGAGATGCGGGTGAAGAGATGCGGGGGAAGAGATGCGGGGGAAGAGATGCGGGGGAAGAGATGCGGGTGAAGAGATGCGGGGGAAGAGATGCGGATGAAGAGATGCGGGGGAAGAGATGCGGGGGAAGAGATGCGGGTGAAGAGATGCGGGTGAAGAGATGCGGGGGAAGAGATGCGGGTGAAGAGATGCGGGTGAAGAGATGCGGGGGAAGAGATGCGGGGGAAGAGATGCGGGGGAAGAGATGCGGGTGAAGAGATGCGGGGGAAGAGATGCGGGGGAAGAGATGCGGGGGAAGAGATGCGGGGGAAGAGATGCGGGTGAAGAGATGCGGGGGAAGAGATGCGGGTGAAGAGATGCGGGGGAAGAGATGCGGGGGAAGAGATGCGGGGAAGAGATGCGGGGGAAGAGATGGGGGAAGAGATGCGGGGGAAGAGATGCGGGTGAAGAGATGCGGGGGAAGAGATGCGGGGAAGAGATGCGGGGGAAGAGATGCGGGGGAAGAGATGGGGGGGAAGAGATCTCGTCTCAGGAGCTGTGTGTGTTGCGTCTCGTCTCTCAGGAGCTGTGTGTTGCGTCTCGTCTCTCAGGAGCTGTGTGTGTGTGTGTTGCGTCTCGTCTCTCAGGAGCTGTGTGTGTGTGTTGCGTCAGTTGAAGGAGCTGTGTGTTACGTCTCTTCTCTCAGGAGCTGTGTGTGTGTGTTACGTCTCGTCTCTCAGGAGCTGTGTGTGTGTGTTACGTCTCGTCTCTCAGGAGCTGTGTGTGTGTGTTGCGTCTCGTCTCTCAGGAGCTGTGTGTGTGTGTTGCGTCTTGTCTCAGGAGCTGTGTGTTACGTCTCGTCTCTCAGGAGTTGTGTGTGTGTGTTACGTCTCGTCTCTCAGGAGCTGTGTGCAGGGGCGGAGTGGCAATCGGGAGAGTCGGGACTTTTCCCGGTGGGCCGGTAGTGTTTTGAGGCCGCGAGGGCCGGTCTGATAATAGTTATACATTGCAAGTTCTTAGCAACACCATCCGGCGGCCTGGTGTGCGGCCGCTGCCCACTGGTCAAACTGTACAGCCGCTCTGCTCAACCCGTAAATAAATGCATCGATCCGCAAATTCAGTTTCAGTTCTTAAATGGTCTAGTGGTAGATCTTTTGCCAAGCGTGTCAGAGGTTACGGGTTCTAATCCGCACCCGTATAGTTTTTTTTTCTCTCATCAAAACTGAATATGTTCATCAGTGGTTACAGTCTATATCAAGCAGGGACACTTTTATGTACATTATTTTATTTTGTGATTTCACCGGAATGAATCGATAGTCTTCGCAACAGCGATAGATTGAAGTGCGCGTCCGAGTGAAGACTGCGCACGCCGCGCGCCACAAGAACACTATCCGTGACAACCGATCGTCGCGGCAACAAGCGCTCAGCTTGATAAAAAAAAAAAACACATTTTAGCGCTAGATCTCTTATTTAATAGCGAACTAAATGAATGCTCTGCTAGTTAACTGGAGATGTTTTATTTATTTGTATTAGTACATTAGTGCCTCAATGTTTCAAAAATTGGTGGGGGACAATATCGATCCTGAGAAAAAGTGGTGGGACACGACTTCACTGGATCTAAACAAATCAATCTAACTATAGATGTAACCAGTAGTGGTGGCTTTCTTAATCTATTTAAAATAATTTTGCAAGGGTTCTTGAAAAAAATTTTTTTAATTTTTTTTACCAAAAAATACCCCCCTAGGCCGGTGGTCTACGAAATTTCCCGGTAGATTTTTTGGTCCCACTCCGCCCCTGGCTGTGTGTGTGTTACGTCTTGTCTCTCAGGAGCTGTGTGTGTGTGTGTGT
>JAPDVR010000025.1:242500-360000 GCA_026230005.1 Gila orcuttii
TTACAGTAATCTAGCCTTGAGCTGATAAAGGCATGAATGGCTTTTTCTAAATCAGCACGGGACAGGAATGACTTCACCTTACTGAGGAGCCTTAGCTGGAAAAAGCTAATCTTAACGACTGCACCAATCTGTTTGTCAAAATGCAATCCATTGTCGAACGCAACACCCAGGTTACGAACAGTGGATGCAAACTGGGGCGTGGGAGGGCCGAAACTAAGAGAGCTACAAGGTGAGTCCGGGATAAATAATATATACTCGGTCTTATCTTCATTCAAATGAAGAAAGTTCTGAGAAAGCCACCGTTTAATGTCCTGGGTGCAGTTATGGATGGGGTCTAATGCTAAATGATTGTTCAAAACTACAGGAAGGTAGACTTGAAGGTCATCAGCATAGAAATGAAACTGAACGTTGTGTTTTGAAATGAGTTGACCAAGTGGCAGCATATAAAGGGAGAACAGTATAGGGCCAAGAATAGAACCCTGGGGCACACCAGATGTTAAAGGGGCAGCTGAGGAGGAGAAGTCATCAAGCATAACTGAGAATGTTCTGTTGGTAGGATATGACGAGAACCAGTTGAGCACCGTGCCCTGTAGACCCACAACATGTTGTAGACGGGCGATGAGGATTGCGTGGTCCACGGTGTCAAAGGCAGCGGTAAGGTCAAGCAGCACCATAACCACTGAGTTTTTATTATCCAAGGCTCTAAGAATGTCATTATGAACCCTCAGTAAGGCTGACTCTGTACTATGTCTAGACCTAAAGCCAGATTGAAATTTGTCCCTCATACCATGTAGATTGAGGTATGACTGAAGCTGGGCGAATACCAGCTTTTCCATAAGCTTAGCCAAAAATGACAGATGGGATATGGGGCGAAAATTAGACAGTACTGAAGGATCAAGGTTTGGTTTCTTAAGGAGCGGTCTAACAATGGCGTGCTTGAGAGGAGTAGGAACAACGCCCAAACTAAGACAGCAATTCATGAAGGAGACCAGGAAAGGGCCTATGATGTCGATGGCTTCTTTCAGAATCCTAGCAGGAACAGTATCTAGAGGGCAGGAGGTTGGCTTCAACTCATGAACAGCTTTTTTGAGATCAACAAAAGAAACCACCTCAAAATTCTTGAGCACACATTGTGTCGCTTGGGAGGGAGTAATGACAACAGAGGCTGGTATGATAGTTTGCCTAACAGACAGAATCTTATCAATAAAATATTTTTTAAATACATTGCATGTATTTACTGAAGCATCATTCAATACAACAGGGACTGGATTTATAACAGAGTTTATAGTACTGAACAAAATACCAGGGCGGTGGCTATTATTATTAATAAGCTTGGAGAGAAACTGACTTTTAGCTTCCTTCACGGCTCTCTGATAGGTGACAAGGCAGTCTCTAAATACCTCCAATGATACCTGCTGCCTGTCTCCTCTCCATTTCCGCTCAGCCTGCCTGCACTGGCGCCTGAGGGTCCATGTCGTCTCGTTCAGCCAGGGGTCCGAAGAGGCATTTGCAGACATCACCCTGTAGGGCGCAACTGAGTCCATAATCCGAGAGCAGGTGATGTCGAATGAGGAGAGGAGAAGCTCTGGACATAGAGGCGAGGCCACTTCTACAATGGAGGTTATGTTAGAAGCAGATAAGGCGGCAGTGAAGTCCTCAGCTGTAGATGGAGTAATAATGCGCCGACGTCGGGGGGCAGTGGATATGGGTGGAGGAGGAACAGCACAGATGTCAAACCGTATGAGGGAGTGATCAGAGACGGGAAAATCCAGAACCTCGCAGGATGACACTGTCACCCCACGAGAGATAATAAGGTCAAGAGTGTGACCTAGCCTATGAGTAGGACAGGATATGGACTGGGCCAGGTCTAATGAGTCTAAAAGAGCCTTAAAATCATTAGCAGATTTATCAGAGGGGCAACAAACATGAATGTTAAAATCACCACAGATTAAAATATTGTCAAACTTTGCCAAAAAGTCAGACAAAAACTCTGAGAAATCAGTTAAAAATTCCCATTTAGTTTTGGGGGCCGGTAGATTACTGCACACAAGATTGGATTAGGTAGAGTGAGTACAAACGTCTGCAACTCAAAACTGGAGTACCCTCTAGTGGACAGTTGACGGCACTTCAGGGACTGTCCGTATATTCTGGCTATCCCCCCGCCCCTACCCGTTTGCCGTGGAGTGTTCAGAAACAAATAGCCATAGGGAAGGATTTCAGAAAATGCACTAACATCACCAGGAGATAGCCAAGTCTCCGTGAGAAAGAACAAATCCAGATTGTTAGTGGTGATGACATCGTTTAGAACAAAAGTTTTGTTACTGAGCGATCTGGTGTTACATAGTGCCATACGGAGTGTAGTAGAGTTGACAGGTGAAGAGGACACACGTGGAATTGGACGAAGGTTGTCTAGGATAGAACCCCGAGAACGAGTACCAAATGATCGGCGGTGACAGGAAAAAGGAGCGCCAGAGTTGTCGGAGCTAGCGGGCCGAAGCCACCGATAGCATATCCGTGAACCGCCAGGCCCTGGTTCGACACCACTCCTCTGCAACGGAGAATCCAGGTGAGTCCTTTTTCTGACGTGCAGCCCGCTTCTCCTACCGCGTCTCTTGCGACGCTTACTGCCTGGAAGTAGATAGACAGGATAGCTCAGGAACGGAGAAGTAGAAGTAAACAGCGGCGGAGGTGTTTTAAAAGTTTGGGCGTTCAGGCGGTGGTTTGTTGAAAACCGTAATTCCAGCAAAGTTGTGCGATCATAAACAATAGTTGAAGAGACGGTGGCAAGATCTAGCATGAGAAAAAACAGAAGCAAACAGAGGTGCAAGTGGCATGCCAAACATAGCGGCGCCATCTCTTCCTCCTCCTTTATATATATATGACTTGATATAATCATAACTTGTTATAATTAATTATTAATATTTGGATCGGCTAATAGAATTAACTTAATGTAGTAAAATTAATATTACAATCAATTAACCTGTTTGTCCCGTGAACACTCCGTGTTAATTGTTTATAAATTCTAAGAAATGTACATTTCCGGAGTATGGGAAATGTCTTTCTTACTGTACAGTGCTTCTCAGAGCAAGTAGTCAAAATCTGCATGATTAGGGACTCCAGTATATGAGCTTGAGACACGGACAACTTCAGGTGTGACATGAACAAGACTTTAATAACTAGACTAAACACTTAAACTACTCTAACATACACATACATATGCATGCAGTTTACAGAGGGAAAGAGAGCTGAAGCAGAATACAGGAAAGCAACAAGTTATAGCATTGTTGGAAATTCAGCGAGTTTAGGAAGCGCTGTCTGACGGGTTTGTATGAGTGTGTTTAAGATCCTGATTGTCCCGTCCTGCAGAATAAAGACCTGCGGAGCCGCGTGTCACAGCTGGAGGGATCTCAGCGCTCCGGGACCGACGCCACCATCTCCAAACTCCAGCTCCAGGTCCACGAGCTGGAGGAGAGGCTGCTGGGAGAGGAGAAGTGAGGACACACACCACACAGATCTCACTGAGTGTGTCTGCTGCTGGTCTGATGTGTGTTTCTCTCAGAGAGAACGGAGAACTGCAACAGCAGAACCGCAGACTGGAGCGACACATGAAGGAGCTGACCCTACACCTGGAGGAGGAGCGGCTGGAGCTGCAGGACCAGAGAGATCAGGTGACCCAGAGATCAGATGACTCAGAGATCAGGTGACCCAGAGATCAGGTGACCCAGAGATCAGGTGACCGGAGAGATCAGGTGACCGGAGAGATCAGGTGAACCAGAGATCAGGTGACCCAGAGATCAGGTGACCGGAGTGATCAGGTGACCGGAGAGATCAGGTGAACCAGAGATCAGGTGACCCAGAGATCAGGTGACCGGAGTGATCAGGTGACCGGAGAGATCAGGTAACCCAGAGATCAGGTGACCCAGAGATCAGGTGACCGGAGTGATCAGGTGACCGGAGAGATCAGGTGACCCAGAGATCAGGTGACCCAGAGATCAGGTGACCGGAGAGATCAATTGACCCAGAGATCAGGTGACCGTAGAGATCAGGTGACCGGAGAGATCACGTGACCCCAGAGATCTGGTGACCCCAGACATCAGGTGACCCAGAGATCAGGTGACCCCAGAGACCAGCAGAAGGAGCAGGAGTGATGGGGACTAAAAATTTAAATTTAAGTGTTTTTTGAGTGCATTAATCTGTCTTGTGTTAATTTAGAGATGTGACCTCACTAACACACACTCAATGCATGCGTGTGTTTACAGCTGGCACTGCGCCTGAGAACACTGAAGCGTCAGCTGGACGAGGCCGAGGAGGAGATGGAGAGGTTACAGAACAGCAAGAAGAAGCTGCAGAGAGACCTGGAGGAGCAGCAGGAGCAGAACGAGCAGCTGCACACCGAGCTCTGTGGACTCAGGTGAGTCACACTCTCACACTCTCACACACACACACACACACACACACACACACACACACACTCACTCACACTTACACACACACACTCACAGTCACACAAGTCAAGTCGTGTCTAGGCGCAGGTCCTCCATCTGATCTGGATACGGCCCGGATCCGGCTGGCTACATCATGCGTTGTGGTCGTGTCTAGGCGCAGGTCCTCCATCTGATCTGGATACGGCCCGGATCCGGCTGGCTACATCATGCGTTGTGGTCGTGTCTAGGCGCAGGTCCTCCATCTGATCTGGAATACGGCCCAGATACGGCTGACTACATCATGTGTTGTGGTCGTGTCTAAGCGCAGGTCCTCCATCTGATCTGGATACGGCCCGTATCCGGCTGACTACATCATGCGTTGTGGTCGTGTCTAGGCGCAGGTCCTCCATCTGATCTGGAATACGGCCCAGATACGGCTGACTACATCATGTGTTGTGGTCGTGTCTAGGTGCAGGTCCTCCATCTGATCTGGATACGGCCCGTATCTGGCTGACTACATCATGCGTTGTGGTCGTGTCTAGGCGCAGGTCCTCCATCTGATCTGGATACGGCTCGGATCCGGCTGGCTACATCATGCGTTGTGGTCGTGTCTAGGTGCAGGTCCTCCATCTGATCTGGAATACGGCCCAGATACGGCTGACTACATCATGCGTTGTGGTCGTGTCTAGGCGCAAGTCCTCCATCTGATCTGGATACGGCCCGGATCCGGCTGACTACATCATTAGGGCCCTATAAAATCCGTTTTATTTATTTTTCCCCAAATTCCGTTTTTTCCGTTTTAATTTTTGCAAATTCCGTTTTTTTCGTTTTAATTTTTGGGAATTCAGTTTTTTTTACCCTTTACTGTTATTTTAGTCGTAAAAAGAGTGTGCTTTTAATGTTAATGATTAAAATGTACACAGATAAAACAGGAATGACCTTAAATTTATTGAGGTAACAAACATCACATTTACTTTTCAGGACAAATACTGCATGATGCAAACACTGCACCTGAAGTACTTAAGGTAACAACAAAATATTAATGGTTATGAGCTTTAAATTGTCCAGTAAAGTAAATTATATTAGTTTATATAAGTTTAAATAAAAGTCACACTCAGTCTCTCTCTCGCGCACTGTAAAGCGCGCTCTCAGACACACTCGGTCTCTCGCGCGCACTGTCGAGCGTGCTCTCGGACACACTCGGTCTCTCGCGCGCACTGTCGAGCGTGCTCTCGGACACACTCGGTCTCTCGCGCGCACTGTCGAGCGTGCTCTCGGACACACTCGGTCTCTCGCGCGCACTGTCGAGCGCGCTCTCGGACACACTCGGTCACACTCGGTCTCACTCACGCAGTGTCGCTCGCAGAGTTCGCTTTGCTTTTGTCCAGTCCGGAGCGCCTCGGTGTGCACGGAGGGGAGGGGTTGTGTGTGTGTGTATGTGAGAGAGACGCGTGAGTGACAGAGATGGAGGGAGAGCAGGGAAAGGAAATGCAACTGAAAGAATACGCTGCGTGTTTAAAATAGCGTTAAAAAAATGAATAACGAAACGCAATATGTGGCGGTCGATGTTGATTCTGTGGCGCACCGCGACGAATTAGTCTATGTGTGGGAAACACTGCATAAAAGTCACATGGGAACTGCTCGGCTCGGTACTGAGGGCTTAGCGTCAAGTTTCTTAACTTTTTCGCCGACGAAAGCAGAGCCATGGAGAGCCGCTTCGCCATGCTTTCATTGTTTTGAAGGGGGAGAGGCAGCTGAAATGACGGGAGGGGTTGCGTCACCCAGATTTGCTTCCCCCGGTCTGCATTTTCCCCAGACATAACGTTCTTCTCCCACACAAAAACATAATTTCATTCCAAATATGTAAAATTCTGCGAAATTCCGCATTAATACTAGATTTCGCGCTAATTTGCCAATTCCGCGATTCCGTCCGCGATTCTGTGATGGCGGAAATTATAGGGTCCTACATCATGCGTTTTGGTCGTGTCTAGGCGCAGGTCCTCCATTTGATCTGGATACGGTCCGGATCCGGCTGACTACATCATGCATTGTGGTCGTGTCTAGGCGCAGGTCCTCCATCTGATCTGGATACGGCCCGGATCCGGCTGTCTTCATCATGCGTTGTGGTCGTGTCTAGGCGCGAGATGTGACCTCACTAACACACACTCACATCTGAGTTCCTCCATCTGATCTGGATACGGCCCGGATCCGACTGACTACATCATGCGTTGTGGTCGTGTCTAGGTGCAGGTCCACCATCTGATCTGGATACGGCCCGTATCCGGCTGACTACATCATGCGTTGTGGTCGTGTCTAGGCGCAGGTCCACCATCTGATCTGGATGCGGCCCGGATCCGGCTGACTAGTAGTAGTAATAGTAGATGCTATTCTTCTTATGATGTAATGAGTACATCGGGATTTATGGGAAGTGTTCCTGGTTCTGGCTGACCTAATCTATGCAGCCTAACAATCTTTTAACTGATTTGAATAATAGGAATGTATAATATTCTATGTGTATGCCAGGTTGAAGAGATGTGTTTTTAGTCTAGATTTAAACTGACAGAGTGTGTCTGCTTCCCGGACAATGTTAGGAAGTCGATTTTGATATTCTAGGTATTATCAACTGTCCGGAATTTTGAGATCGCAATAGACGTGAAGGACTACAATGCGTTAAGAGCTCCCTGAAGTACACACACACACACACACAAACTCACACTTACTCACACACACTCACACACTCGCTCACTCACTCACTCACACACACACACACACACACACACACACACACACTCACATGCTTGCTCACTCACACACACTCACACTCACACACACACACACATACACACACACACACTCACACTCACTCACACACACACACACACTCACTCACTCACTCACACACACACACACACACACACACACACACACACACACACACACACACACACACAAGGACTGACCTCTGACCTCTGTCTGCAGGCGCAACAACAGACCCAATAAACTACAGATTACAGCTGATGAAGATGAAGTTGATGAAGATGAAAATGAGACTGAAGCAACACTAGATGCAAATTAACTGTTTATTAATCATCCACGTGTGTCTCCTGCCACATTTCTATTATACTTGTCGTTTAACCAGGTTAATTCATGAATTCACTCACAGTCCTCATCATTCTGTTTGATCAGAATTTACTGAAAGATAAATATAAAGAAGACTTTGATTCAGATATCACACTACCTCTCTCTCCCATCAGACGGTGCTTTACCAAGGCAGGGTGAGGGTCTCGGGAGGGTCAGAGTCATGGTAGGGTGAGGGTCAAGGTCAGGGTAGGGGTCATGGAGGGTCAAGGTCTGGGTGAGGGTCATGGTAGGGTCAGGGTCAAGGTCTGGGTGAGGGTCATGGTCGGGTGAGGGTCAAGGTCAGGGTAGGGGTCATGTAGGGTCAAGGTCTGGGTGAGGGTCATGGTAGGGTCAGGGTCAAGGTCTGGGTGAGGGTCATGGTAGGATCAGGGTCAAGGTCAGGGTGAGGGTCATGGTAGGGTCAGGGTGAGGGTCAGGGTCATGGTAGGGTGAGGGTCAAGGTCAGGGTAGGGGTCATGGTAGGGTCAAGGTCTGGGTGAGGGTCATGGTAGGGTGAGGGTCAAGGTCAGGGTAGGGGTCATGTAGGGTCAAGGTCTGGGTGAGGGTCATGGTAGGGTGAGGGTCAAGGTCTGGGTGAGGGTCATGGTAGGGTCAGGGTCAAGGTCTGGGTGAGGGTCATGGTAGGGTGAGGGTCAAGGTCAGGGTAGGGGTCATGTTGGGTCAAGGTCTGGGTGAGGGTCATGGTAGGGTCAGGGTCAAGGTCTGGGTGAGGGTCATGGTAGGGTCAGGGTCAAGGTCTTGGTGAGGGTCATGGTAGGATCAGGGTCAAGGTCAGGGTGAGGGTCATGGTAGGGTCAGGGTGAGGGTCAGGGTCATGGTAGGGTGAGGGTCAAGGTCAGGGTAGGGGTCATGGTAGGGTCAAGGTCAGGGTGAGGGTCATGTAGGGTCAGGGTCATGGTCGGGTCAGGGTCAAGGTCAGGGTGAGGAATAACGTTCAAAGGTTTGGGGTCGGTACGATTTTTAATGTTTCTGAAAGAGTCTCTTCTGCTCATTTATTTAATCAAAAATACAGTAAAACAGTGAAATATTATTATAATGTAAAACAGCTGTTTTTTTATGTGAATATATAGTAAAGTGTTATTTATTCCTGTGATCAAAGCTGAATTTTCAGCATTATTACTCCAGTCTTCAGTGTCACATGATCCTTCAGAAATTAGTATAATATGATGATTTGATGCTCAAGAAACATTTATGATTATTATCAGTGTTGAAAACAGTTGTGTTGCTTCAGATTTCTGTGGAAACCGTCATACATTTTATTCTTCAGGATTCTTTGATGAATAGAAAGTTGAAAAGAAAAGCATTTATTTGAAATAGAATCTTTTGTAACATTATAAATGTCTTTACTGTCACTTTTGTTTCAGTTTAATGCACCAGTGATTAATAAAAGTATGAATAAATGAAGTGATGTTTGCAGTGGATGCAGTGCATGTTTAGCTCAGATTGAGCTGCTCTTCTATAATGAGGCGGATCAATAGATGTGTGTGTGTTCGGACCGTCCCATCAGAGGCTTTAATGCAGCGGCGCGTCGAGTGTGTGTTCAGTCACATCAGACACAAACACACACGCGATCATGAAGCATCACTGCGCCATCAAACACAGCGTCTTCAAAGAGTTCCTGGCCGAGTTCCTCGGGACCTTCGTGCTGGTGGTGAGTTTCTGCTCGTTCTCTTCAGACAGAACTTTATTAAACAGCTTTATTCGACACAGACTGACAGGAATATTTAACTAATAATCTATTGATATCTGATTATGTATTGTTGTTGTATGGTTTTCTGATGATATTGTGTGTGGTGTGTGTGTGTGTGTGTCAGTTGTTCGGCTGCGGGTCGGTGGCCCAGACGGTGTTGAGCAGAAACACTCTCGGCGAGCCGCTGACGGTCCACATCGGCTTCAGCACTGGACTCATGATGGGTGTCTACGTGTCCGGCGGCGTGTCGGGTAAAACACACACACACACACACACAACCTCACGCCAAACACACTCCAGCTTCCACAGGTTAGATAACATCATACACACACACACACACACACACACACAACAACATGATGCTCTTCCTCAGTGTTTCTGTCTTGTTTTCCAGCACAAATATCTAAACATTCTTAAGTCAAGTTACATTTACTGGAGAAGAACAATGACTGAAGATATTAAGTCTTGTTTTCGGAATTAAAATGAAGTGAGTTTGTGCTTAAAACAAGATCAAATATCTGCCAATGGAGTCAGAAAATTATAAGAATGTTTAGAGGTTTCTGCTGAAAAATAGAAACACAGAGGAAGAGCCTCATGTTTTCAGTGTATGATGTTGTGCGGTTGTTGTCATGGACACACACATGTGAGCCGGAATAACACCATCTGATCATTGGATTTCCCAGAACGGATCTATAAATCCTATTGGTCCACATGAGTTGACGGTTGTTTGGTTCTGTTTGTGTCTAGATGAATCTCTGTCAGGTGAGACGACTGTGATGTTTCTCTGTGATTGACACATTGATTTGATCTGCCAGGCTTGAATGAACGTTCCTCTCGGCTGCTTTTGAGGTCATTCAGCGCCTGGAGCGTCAGGGCGCATTCATTGATCTTACTGTGTGTGTGTGTGTGTGTGTGTGTGTGTGTGTGTGTGTGTGTGTGTAACAGGAAAATGATGCATTTCGGCTGTTGTTCAGCTGAAGTCAGTTCAGTGTTGATTCAGTTTTGTTGTAAAGATCATCAATTATTAAATTAGTTCATTTAATCTATAGAGCAGTTCTGCAAAAAATTATGTCATCGTCAGCTCAGTTCAGTTCTCATACAGTCAGATCAATAATATTATTGAATATTAAGTGTCCCCAACTATTAATGCCAGAGGCAACAGTGACAGGATGGAGAAAAAACCTTGGGAGAAATCAGGCTCAGTCGCTCAGCCCGGACTGCAACATAGTGTCGGCCCAGATCCGGCCCACATCTGGTACGTGTGGAATACACCATCTGATCTGGATACGGCCCAGATCCGGCTGACTACAGTAAACCTAGGAATAAACAGAGAGACTAATATTAGCGAAAATGCCATCCTTCTTATGATGTAACGAGTACATCAGGATTTATGGGAAGTGTTCCCGGTTCCGGCTGACCTAATCTATGCAGCCTAATAATCATTTAACTGATTTGAATAATAGAAATGTATAATGTTCTATATGAATGCCAGGTCAAAGAGATGTGATTTTAGTCTAGATTTGAACTGACAGACTGTGTCTGCTTCCCGGACAATGTTAGGAAGATTGTTCCAAAGTTTTGGTGCTAAATAGGAAAAGGATCTACCACCAGCAGTCGATTTAGATATTCTAGGTATTATCAACTGGCCAGAATTTTGAGATCGCAATAGAAGTGAAGGACTATAATGCGTTAAGAGCTCGCTCAAGTACTGGGGAGCTAAACCATTTAGTGCTTTGTAAGTAATCAGCAATATTTTAAAATTTATACAATGTTTAATAGGGACCCAATGCAGTGTTGACAGAACCGGGCTAATATGGTCATACTTCCTGGTTCTAGTAAGAACTCTAGCGGCTGCATTTTGGACCAGCTGTAGTTTGTTTATTAAGCGTGCAGGGCAACCACCCATAAGAGCATTACAATAATCTAGCCTTGATGTCATGAACGCGTGAACTAACTGTTCTGCATTTGTCATTGAAAGCATATGACGTAATTTAGATATATTTTTAAGATGGAAAAATGCGGTTTTACAGATACTATTCACGTGACTTTCAAATGAAAGATTGGTATCAAAGAGCACACCCACACACACACCCAGGTTCCTAACCGACGACGAGGACGAGGACAGAGCAGCATCAAGTGTTAGACAGTATTCTAGGTTATTGCGTGAGGAAGTTTTTTGTCCAATAATTAGAATCTCTGTTTTTTCAGAATTAAGTAGTAGGAAATTACTAGTCATCCAGTTTTTTATATCAGCTATGCATTCCGTTAATTTGGTGGATTGGTAAGTTTCGTCAGGGCGTGAAGAAATATAGAGCTGAATATCATCAGCATAACAGTGAAAACTAATGCCATGTTTCCTAATGATATCTCCCAAGGGTAGCATGTACAGAGTGTGTGTGTGTGTGTGTGTGTGTGTGTGTGTGTGTGTGTGTGTGAGAGGGTAGCATGTACAGAGTGAACACCAACGGTACTAGTACTGAGCCTTGTGGTACACCATACCGAACTTTTGATCTATAAGACATCTCTTCATTTACTGCTACATACTGATATCGGTCAGATATGATTTAATAACATAATTTTCGAGTCTATTTAAAAGAATGTTATGGTCGATAGTGTCAAATGCAGCATAGAGAGATACAACCACGATCGGATGATCATTTGTGACTCTAATGAGAGCTGTCTCAGTGCTATGATACGGTCTAAATCCTGACTGGAAATTCTCACAGATACCATTTCTTTCTAGAAAGGAACACAGTTGTGAAGATACTGCCTTTTCTAGTATCTTTGACAGAAAAGGTAGATTTGAGATCGGCCTGTAATTGACTAATTCTGTAGGAACAAGTTGCGTTTTTTAACAAGCGGTTTAATCATAGCCAGCTTAAAGGTTTTTGGTACGTATCCTAGTGACAAAGATGAATTATATTATTAGATATTAGGAAGAGGATCTATGACCTCTGGAAGCATCTCTTTCAATAGCTTATTCGGGACATTTCATTTTATATTTAACAATATTATTACAACATTATTTTCCTGTTATCTCTGTAAAGCTGCTTTGAAACAATCTGTATTGTAAAAAGCGCTATATAAATAAAGGTGACTTGACTATAGGGTCTAGTGTGTGTGTGTGTGTATAGCAGATGGACATACACTGTAGACATCATGTCTTTCTTTTTACCATCTGTGTTATTATGGTGGATGTCAGTATTAAAGGTACAAAACAGATTTTAGTATCAAGCACTGACAAACAACACGCCTTGTTAATTCAGCAAAAGATGGCTGATGGATTTACCCATATGTTTTTTTGTAAATATGTTTAGATTTTTACAGAATTATTCTGTATTTCACAGTGTGAGCTATTAATGTTTGTTGTGTCAGGCGGTCACCTCAACCCGGCCGTGTCTCTGGCGATGGTGATCCTGGGGAAGCTGAAGATCTGGAAGTTTCCCATCTATGTGACGGCGCAGATGCTCGGGGCGTTCGTCGGGGCCGCCGCAGTGTTCGGACTGTATTACGGTGAGTTCCAGCGGTTCCCCGTGTGTTTTGGATCTGATTAATGCGTGTGTGTTTGCGTGTTCAGGGGCCGGTTGCATAAACCTCTAAGACTAGTCTTACAAGTTAGACATCAAATTTGTTTCTTTTAGACTGTTCATAGCTGTTCATCAGTTACATAAAAACATAGATTGGCCTAATTTAATACCGAAAAATAAGACTTTGACTGCCCCTGACTAACTGCTAGTGGGTCATACTAAAACTTAAGACACTGTCTTAACGTAATGGCTATGTTTATGCAACCGGCCCCAGATGCCTTCATGGAGTTCACCAGCGGGATCCTCTCGGTGACGGGGATCAACGCCACAGGACACATCTTCGCCTCGTATCCGGGGAGACACCTGACCGTCCTGGGCGGATTCGTGGATCAGGTCAGTCTGAACCCAGTCCGGGTCTGAATCAACACAATCAGTGAGTGTTAGACGGCACAGACTGACCGCTGTAACCCAGACCAGACTAAAGCACAACCATCAGCTCATCGTTTCTAACCAAAAACACACCAATCCGGTTTGAACCCGGTGACCTGATTCAGATCCTTCTAATTGAGTGTTTCGTAAACTTGTCTCCGGCTGGCGTGACTGATCTGAGCTCCGTCTGTCAGGTGGTGGGAACGGGAATGCTGGTTCTCTGTATTCTGGCCATCGTGGACGGGAGGAACATCGGCGCCCCTAGAGGCGTGGAGCCGCTGGCCGTGGGCCTGATCCTGCTGGGCATCAGTGTGTCAATGGGCCTGAACTGCGGATACCCCCTGAACCCCGCGCGAGACCTCGGCCCGAGACTCTTCACTGCAGTGGGCGGGTGGGGGATGGAGGTGTTCAGGTGCGTAACTGCACACACACTTCTGAATGACTTTACACACACTGGTTACACACACTGGTCACACACACTGGTTACACACACTGGTTACACACACTGGTTACACACATTGGTTACACACACTGGTTAATGCTGCTCAGAGTTCGCACTTCCATGGGAATTCACTGAAAACGCTCACTCTGCTATGAATGCCTGTGTGCATTTTACTTTCGCTTTTGAATTAGCTATTTAAATGTGAGTTGCGAAAGAAGGAAAAACTCCAACACCCGGTATACCGGTATTAATTCAATTCAATTCAATTCAAATTTATTTGTATAGCGCTTTTCACAATACATATTGTTTCAAAGCAGCTTTACAGAAAGTGCATTTCAGAAATGTACGTAAAAAATACAGTTAGTTAATCATCATGTATTAATTTAGGGCATAACATATCGCCGGCGTTGAGTCGTCTCTTCACAGGCGTCGAGTCGTCTCATCGCAGGTGTTGGGGACTCTGAAGTCTCCGTGAGAGGCTGGATACAGACTGTAGCTGAAGAACGCTATTTACCTCGGGACTAGCGTCCCGAGATAACAGCAGAAAAGCAGATGGGAAATAATTAGCGTAGCTGCTGTTCATAATATTAATGCATTCGATCTGGTTCAACAGTAGTATAAGAGGCAAGCATTATGTGAATGCTTGGCTGAAGAGATGCGTCTTTAATCTAGTTTTGAACTGGGAGAGCGAGTCTGAGCAACGAACAGTATCAGGAAGGCTATTACAGAGTTTAGGAGCTAAATGTGAGAACGCCCTCCCTCCTTTAGTGGATCTGGATATCCTAGGAATGACCAGAAGCCTCGAATTTAGTGATCTTAAAGAACGCGATGGATTGTAGGGCGATAGAAGGTCCATTAAATATACAGGAGCTAGACCATTTAGGGCTTTATAGGTCAGTAATAGTACTTTGTAATTGATACGGAACTTAATAGGTAACCAGTGCAGAGATGATAAAATTGGTGTTATATGATCATATTTTCTTGACCTAGTAAGAACTCTAGCAGCTGCATTTTGCACTAACTGTAGCTTGTTTATTGAGGATGTAGGACAACCAGCTAATAAAGCGTTACAGTAATCTAGTCTTGAGGTCATGAATGCATGAACTAACTTTTCTGCATCAGAAACAGATAGCATGTTATGTAGCTTAGCAATATTTCTAAGGTGGAAGAAGGCTGTTCTTGTAACATATGAAATATGATTTTCGAAAGACAAGTTGCGGTCTAGTATAACACCCAGGTCTTTTACTGTAGTGGATAAAGTAACTGGACATCCTTCTAAATTAAAGTTGTATTGTACGAGGTTTTGTGGGTAGTTTTTTGGACCAATAAGTAATACCTCCGTTTTATCTGAATTTAATAGCAGGAAATTACACGTCATCCAGCATTCTATATCTTTAAGACACTCTGTCAATTTAGATAAGTTAGTCTTTTCATCTGGTCTTGATGAAATATATAATTGAGTGTCATCAGCATAACAGTGGAAATTAATTCCATGTTTTCTTATAATATTACCAAGTGGCAGCATATATATTGAGAATAGCAGAGGGCCTAACACCGATCCTTGCGCCACTCCATAGTCTACTGACGTTATCTTCGATTTTTCACCATTTAAACAGACAAAATGGTAACGGTCTGATAAGTACGATTTAAACCAGCTTAATGCCTGTCCCTGAACACCAGTGTAGTTTTGTAGTCGATCCAAGAGTATTTTATGATCTATAGTGTCGAACGTAGCGCTAAGATCGAGTAGAACTAGTATTGAGATACAGCCTTGGTCAGAAGCTAAAAGTAAATCATTTGTAATTTTAACTAGCGCAGTTTCTGTGCTATGATGCGGTCTGAATCCTGACTGAAATTTTTCATAGATATCATTTTCTTGCAAGAAAGAGCACAATTGAGCGGACACAATTTTTTCTAGTATTTTAGATATAAATGGAAGATTTGAAATGGGTCTGTAATTTGCTAAGTTATTTTGATCTAATTGCGGTTTCTTAATAATAGGTTTTATTACTGCCAGCTTAAATATTTTTGGAACATGACCTAAAGATAAAGACGAGTTAATAATATTGAGAAGAGGCTCTTCCACTACAGGTAACACTTCTTTCAGTAGTTTAGTGGGTATTGGGTCTAATAAACATGTTGTTGGTTTCGCTGCAAAGATAAGTTTATTTAGCTCTTCCTGTCCTATAGTTGTAAAGCGGTGTAGTTGTTCTTGAGGGGCGATAATTGTGGCTGAATCATAAGACACCATAGAGGATTATACATTTACAATTGTATTTCGGATGCTTTCTATTTTCTCATTGAAGTAATTCATAAAATCATTACAACTATACTGTAACGGAATATTTTGCTCTGGTGATGTCTGTTTATTTGTTAGTCTAGCCACGGTGTTAAATAAAAACCTTGGATTATTTTGGTTATTTTCTATTAGTTTGCGGAGATGCTCAGCCCTGGCTGCTTTTAGAGCCTTTTTATAACGTGACATACTGTCTTTCCACGCGATTCTAAAGACCTCTAAATTAGTTTGTTTCCATTTACGCTCTAAGTTACGAGTTTCTCTCTTGATAACATGTGTAGTACTATTGTACCATGGTGTTTTAGTTTTCTCTCTAACCTTTTTTAATCTAATTGGTGCAACAATATCTAATGTACTAGAGAAAATGGTGCTCAAACTGCTAGTCATTTCCTCTAGTTCATCTGTTTGTTGGGGTTCACTGAGCAGCTGAGATAGATCAGGTAAGCTATTTGTGAATCTATCTATAGTGGTTGGAACGATTGTTCTGCCTGGTCGATAACGTGGCGCAACATGGCAAATTTCAGCAGTACGTAATATGCACGTTACCATACAATGATCAGTGAGATCGTCACTTTGCGCTATAATATCTATATCGGTTGGATTGGTTCCATATGATATAATTAAATCTAGTGTATGATTTAGACGATGAGTGGGACCACTGACGTTTTGCTTGACCCCAAATGAGTTTAATAAATCTGTAAACGCAGCCCCTAACGCATCATTTGTGTTATCTACGTGTATGTTAAAATCTCCAACAATTATTGCTTTATCGGCATTGACCAATAGATCTGAGAGAAAGTCTGAAAACTCTTTTAGGAAATCAGCATAGGGCCCTGGAGGTCTATATACGGTCGCCAAGGCTAGAGATAATAGGGATTTCTTTCTTACATCTAAGAGCGTAACATTTAGCACAAGTACTTCAAACGAATTAAACCTGTGACCTGTTTTCTGAGTAACATTTAGGATATCTCTATAGATTGTTGCAACACCGCCGCCACGACCGATCGGACGGGGCTCATGCTTATAACAGTATCCTGGCGGAGTAGACTCATTTAGACCGAAATAATCATTTGGTTTAAGCCAGGTTTCAGTAAGGCACAGAACATCGAAATTATTATCTGTGACCATTTCATTTACAATAACCGCCTTAGGTGTGAGCGATCTAATGTTTAGAAGACCTAGTTTTAGAAATTGTTTTTGTTCACTGATATTTAGATTTTCTGGTTTAATTACGATAAGATTTTTCCTAGATCCTAAACTAGATTTATTGTTTGGCCTCACTAGACGAGGAATAGACACAGTTTCTATATAATGTTCTACACTACTTGTATCAATTAAGTTGGGACAGCAGAGATTGTGATTTGGACTTTGACTTACTAGTCAGATGGTGTGTAACGTCTTGGAGATGTTGTCCGACAGCACAGCCGCTCCGATTCTGCTGGGGTGCAGGCCATCAGCACGGTAGAGCCTAGGTCGCTCCCAGAACAGATTCCAATTATTTACAAAGAGCAGTTTCTGTTCATTACACCATGATATTAACCATTCATTTAGAGCAAATAGTCTACTGAACCTTTCTTGTCCTAGTCAGTACGTGGGAAGCGGTCCAGACACGATGATCGTTGCCTCAGGCGCTGTGCTGCGTACCGTCTCGATCAGGCTCCTGTAGTCCTTCTTCAGAACCTCCGTCTGCCGCAGCCGGATGTCGTTCGTTCCCGCGTGCAGCACCACAGCTCCGACGCGCTCGTCACCGTTCAGGATCTCGGGAACATGTGCAGCGACATCTAGAACACGAGCACCAGGAAAGCAGTGAGTGCGCACATTACCCTTACCTGAGGTAGCGCGGACATGACGGATGATGGAACTGCCGATGATCACGGCGTCGTCACGTTCCGACTCGCGAAGAGGGGAGAAGCGGTTCCGGGTGGAGATCTCGAAGACCGGGAGCGGTGGAGAGGTTCTTGGTCTGGTCCTGGCTCGTGTCTTCCGCTGAGGGATCACCCAGGGTCCATGGCTTTGTGTCGGTGCCGGAGTGAATGAAGCCAGAGATGATCGCGTCCTCCTGGGCAGAGAAACGCACGGAGTAGACGAAGTCGGAGTCAAAAAGTTACTAACCACTGACTTGTGAGCATCGGCGCGTGATGTTTCAAGCGCTGATCGCCGATCTCGCAGCTCGGCTTGCCTCTCTAGCAGACCACGGATCTGCTTCTCCACGGACTCCAGCTCCAACAGCACCGAATGCAGCTCGAATGTGTCCTCACCTGCACTCAGAGGTAGCGTTAGACACACATCCGATATATTCGCCATTATAACAGATGAACAGTAAATTAGTAGTGATACTACCAATATCACTACTAATTTAGGACTGAAATCCTGGATATAACCCGTATCCTTTCAGTGAAACGGGTGTAAAATCCGACGGTCGATTGGCGCGAGGCCACGCGTGAAATGCTAGCGGGCTAAAAGGCTAGTAGCTGGGATTCGCAAAGTTGGATCTAAGTAGCGATATCAAAGCAATCCGATTGTTTTTTATAGGGAATAGTATCGAGGATAAGTTCACACGATATAAAAATAGAAAGTACTTGTTTATAAATGAGTGGTAAAGAAGAAAATCAAGGATTAATGAATCAATTCGACGGAGCTCCAAACACAAACAATCACCCAAGTGACGAGAAAACTTTCTGTGCCTATATATATATATATATATATCTGTGCCTATATATTACCAGTGTTGTCACATGTCGAGTAACTGTTGGGAATATTTCTTCAGTCACAGCCCTATTGATCAGCTCATTACATAATATCACATGCACTCAAGAGCTTTAAATGTGTCTGGATGCAGAATAACATTATCTCTCTCTCACACACATTTGTTTGACTATATTAGTAGGTTAATATCATAGAATTCTATTGATTCTATTTACTATTGAGTCTAACCCTCACAGAAACCTGTGCAAAACACTAGATTTAAATGGAAAGATGATTTATAATCCTTTTTAACTAGTGAGGATACGTCAAATGTAGTTATGATGCTTGATGAAATGAATGAGAGCTGCTTTAGCTGTGATTGTAAAGATGCTGCAGAATCACATGTGATATATTGTGATGGTTGTGTGTGTGTGTGTGTGTGTGTGTGTGTGTGTGTGTGTGTGTGTGTGTGTGTGTGTGTGTGTGTGTGTGTGTGTGCAGCACTGCAGATTACTGGTGGTGGATCCCTGTTGCCGGGCCGCTGGTGGGGGGGGTCGTCGGCGCTGTGATCTACTTTCTGTTGATCGAGCTTCATCACACCAAACACAATGACAAACCTCTCGAAGAACCCGAGGAAGAGGAGGATGAGGAGGAAGACGAGGACAGCAGCCTGAAGGACAAATACGAGATGATCAACATGAGCTAGAACACAATAAAGATGGTCATTTTCATACTGTTTTCGTGAGTAAACTCCATCAGCAGACGTTCATCCGCCGATTAAAATAGTTCCAGCTCATTTAGACTCTTTACAGCTCTAATAATGATCTGGTTTTTACTGAATGATTCATGGAAGTGCTTTAACAGCATACAAGCGTCACGTCTGTACACTGACAAACATGATGTTCTTCCTCAGTGTTTCTGTCTTGTTTTCCAGCACCAACATCTAAACATTCTTAAATCAAGATACATTTACTGGAGAAGCAAAATGACTGAAGATATTAAATCTTGCTTACTGAAAAATCATCACAATGAAGATAGATTATGAAGAAAGCAAGAACAAATATCTGCCAATGGAGTCAGAAAATGTATCTGGTTTTCCCTTTGAATTAAGTTTATTTTTCATTCAGAAATATTATTTAATATCTTCAGTGTTTGTTCTTCTCCAGTAAATGTATCTTGATTTGAAAAGATATTTGTGCTGGAAAACAAGACAGAAACACTGAGGTATTTTTTTTTGCGGTATAACGTTGTCCCATAATCCTCCACTGTACAGAATGTGTGATTTACGTTGCTGTTGATTATAATATTGTACTGAATCTACAATAATAATCTATATGGCTTTTTAAACCTTTAAAAGGACAGATGCACCGAAACACATCAGGAATTCTGTCCAGATTTAAGCAAAAATCAGCAAACACAAGCATCATTGTCACAAACATCCTGATGAACATGCGTGTAAAAGTGATAAAGTTTTCCCTAGATCACGATTGTTGAGTTTTCATGCTAAAGTTGTATTCCACCTTATTGTCATTCATATACTTTCTACATTATTTATGTATATGACTATTGTTCATGTGTATGTAGATCAGGCTTCTTGTTTTGACTTCTTGGTTTTGAAAGTCTTGCTAAAAAGTAGATGAACATCTTTTGTAATGAAATCCTAAGACATCGACTGTATATTTGTGTTTTTTGCTGAAATAAAGAAGAAACTTTTACAGCACATTGGTCTTGCTTACAAACACACATCAGCTGTGTGTGTTTCTGCTGCTGAACGACAGACGAAGACCTCACAGTATATTCATCTTCACCTCCATTTCTTATTATAGTCTATCAATATATTTTACTTTCTTTTTCAGCTAACACATGCAAATTACTTGACAATTCTGTATAATGTTCTTTAAATTAAACATACATACCTACCATATTACTGTTCATATTACACACAGAAGGTCCCGCCTCTGACTTGAGCCATGGCTCATAGTGTCGAATTTTACGAAATTTAGGGCCATTCAATTCATCAAATCTAGAACGTATTAAAAGTAAATTAGAACGTATTAAAAAAGTATTAAAAACCAAGTCTGAAACTATTTCATGGTTTTAGTTCATTCTGAAGCAATGAATGATAGTTGCAGTTTAGTTTTAGTGCTTATGTTACTTTTTTAACATTTAATTTTGGATTAGTATTTTAATTTTTCCTCTTTTCTTGAGTTCATTGTTTCAGTTTTGGTTGGGGTTTGAGTTAACTTTAATAACCTTGATACAGATTAAATGTATCAAGCAAATATTGATAACATCTTGTCTTTTTTTCTGCCCTGACGCTTGATGCTCTTTTTTATTTTCTTTTTTCCCCTATCTATCACATATTTTAGTATTTATCATTAAAACTCAAAATTCATCCTGTGAAAACCGTTTTGATACGAACTTTAAAACATTTTACCGGCTTAAATTATGATATCAACTTCAAATTTGGAACACATACGGTTAAACATACGGCTTTGATTTAATAGCCATGTCCAAATTATTTTGTAAAATATATATATTGTGTAGAATAATTATTTTTTCATTCAGTACTTTTGCTTTACATTAAACTTATCAAACCTTTTAACACTTTCATATTTTTAAGATGCTTCCACTTCTGCAATATCCTGCTGTCTTCTCTAAAAGAGTTCTGTATTCCTGAGCATTCATGAACTAAAGCCAGTCGAGAGAGAGAGAGAGAGAGAGAGAGAGAGCGAGCGAGAGAGAGTGAGTTAACGCATTAACCCTGTACTTCCCTTTCTTCAAACAGTGGCAGAACAGCAGCCAATCAGAGCGGAGCATGGTTTCCCATGAGTCACTCAGGCCCCTCCCACCGTCTCTCACACACACACACTCTCTAACCGTCATGCGAGCTCTCACACACTCTCTACCTTGAGCATTTCTTCAGACTCCCGCAGAAGAGCAGAAGCGGATCCTCTGTTGATCATGAGAGCCCTGAGCGCTTTATTCCTCATGTGTGTTTTCACCGGGTCTGTGAGAGGGGATTCAAACACCACAGGTAAGAAGATCACGATTCCTGAACCACAGACCGGCACACACAGCTCTTATTTTAGTCTGACACAGTGAACTTCACCCTGTAATTGCATGTTTGGCTCTTTGAAGGTTTGCCATGGAAAGAGTTGAAAGCCGCAGTTTCATGAGTTACACATCTGGCTTTATTTCAGAGACGCCAGTGAAGACGCCAGTGGAGACGCCAGTGAAGACGCCAGTGAAGACGCCAGTGGAGACGCCAGTGAAGACGCCAGTAAAGACGCCAGTGAAGACGCCAGTGAAGACGCCAGTGGAGACGCCAGTGAAGACGCCAGTGAAGACGCTTCTGAAGTCCAGTTTCCATCTGTATGCCGAGGGCTCTGTGTTTGAGGAAACCTGCGCCCTGGTCCCGTTCCGGTCCGAAAGCCTCCAGAGATGCGGATACAACACAAGCCTTCCTCTGGTGCTGATTATACACGGATGGACGGTGCGTCACAACACAGAAACATCATCAGAGAGGTCAACGTTTCTCCTGCAGAACCCGGTTTCAGTCCCAGTGAACAGGGAACGTTCTTGCAGGGTTCTCAAAGTCATGAACAGAAACATTGATATAATGTTCATTCACAGTTATCTGGTCTTTAATACCCATTTCACCGTCTAAGTTACCTATAGATCCGATATAGTCCGACTATAGGAGTAATACACTTCTAGACAAAATAACCTTGAATTTGTTTACATGTAGTTTTTTACCAAAATAACTTGCGAGATGTATAATATTCCATCATGTAAGCAAAGTCAACAGTGATTACAACTGTTTGGTTTCATGTCTTTGACATGTTCTATGCGTCGATGACGAGTCTATTCTTGGGCGATGGTTAGACGTCTATTTAATGTTTTAGTCTAGACTCAGGGATGTGTTTGGACGACTATTAGACGTCTTTTAAATGCAAAATTGCTTGCTGGGTAATGTTCTCAAAACATTAACACAAACAAATTATTTATTTATTTTAAACGTTTAGTTTAAAATAAAATAAACATTCAGATCAAATAAACATTCGTCTAACGTTTTTTAAACGTTCAGAGAACATTCAAAAGTAACGTTCCCATAATGTTTGAAGAATGGAATGTTTCCTCAACATTCACAACCAAGAAAAAACTTCTAAAACATTAAAGAAACGGGATGTTTTGACCGTTCAGAAAACATTCAGAACTAACATTTTCATACTTTATGTAGATGATGATGTACTGGGATGATGTAGAGCAATAGTGAGCTTTCTGTGTACTGCACTATTTTCCCACTAAGCCTCTGTTTCTTGCCTGTGAACGCGGCGTATCTCTGCTGTCCGACTGTTCATGAGTCAACAAACATGCAGAGCTAACGGGCCATTCCTCGAGACGGAGGGAAGGGAACGATTTACGGGATCCGCATCGTTGGATCCCGTGGTGGTGGTGATGGCACAGTGGATAAGACACATGCCTTTGGTATGAGAGACCCGGGTTCGAATCCACTGTGAGACACCAATGTGTCTCTGAGCAAGACACTTAACCCCTAGTTGCTCCAGAGGCGTGCGACCTCTGACAATTGTAAGTCGCTTTGGATAAAAGCGTCAGCTAAATGAATAAATGTAAATGTTGGAGGAGAAAGATCTACAGTTAAATAATCTAGATTGGCTCACTGCCCTAAGGTCACTTTCGCCCGCTCTGCTCCTCCATATAACGACAAATGGAGCGTAAATGGCGTCTTACTGTGTCTGTTATCAAGCTTGATAACAGACCCAAAATTCTGGGAGACTACAGAGCATTAATTGAGACCGAAAGATCATATCATATCTCTGACTATTGTAAACAATCAAGGAAATCCCAGACACTTGTTCCAAACCATAAATAGATTGCTTAAAGTTAATGCTGTTACCATCTTGTCTATTTGTTTCCTTTGTGTTTTTAATCTAAAATCGCTAATGTTCGCATACATGGCTTCACTCTTTCGTTCATCTGGGTCTGCTGGTGTTTCTCTCTCATTTCTCACAGCCTGATCTCAGGCTCTCTCAAGGGAGGCATCTAGCATGAAATCTACAGCTTGCTTGATTCTCACAAGCTTATTTAAATATTGCTTCGATGTTTTGAGCCCTACTGTCCTCAGTGTCTGTTGGCTTTCAGTGCTTTGTTCCAGAAGCTATAAAGATTGATTCTGTAACACTTCTTCCAATCAAAACACACTTCTGGCTCCAAGTTATGCTCATTTGTCCATGGGTAAATATGAAATGGACTTTATAACAATAATCCTTTTGGACATTAATTCAAGTACTGGGGTAGATATTGAGGTTTGTTTACTCATCTAGGAATTGCATGAATTTATACAGTTTTTGAATCCAAGATTAGATTCCATTACTTGTTCAGTTGAATATAATTTGTCATCTATTAATTTTCTAGATGTGTTGATATCAAAAATTAACAATACTATCTCGCAGAAAAAAGAAAAATTGTAAATAAAACAGAGAAACGACACAAGGAGATAACACCGCTGAGTGGACTATAAATATCTCCAGTTGCTAAATAAACTGTCAGGCGTAACCAGGGAATCCAAGTTATTGTTTGTAAAAACTTTAGATTTCGATTGTAAAACTAATTAAAATATAAACTAACGTTTTAAAAATGTGTTATTTGGCAAGTGACCATGGTATAAGCGGGTTAATGCCCTTCGAGGTGTCCATTGTCTAGGTATTAATGGACTCCGCTGCGCGTCGGACGTTCACGCCTCGCCGTCATCCATTAATACCTGACAATGGACACCTCATCGGGCATTAACCCTTACTTATTTTAGCTTCGGACCCTTCCCTAAAAGATGTTTTCAAACAACCACCAATGTTCACTTATAAAAGATCCCAAAATTTGGCAAATATGCTAGTCAGATCAGATGTTGTGCGTGAAGTTTTTTGTTTTCCATGTCGAAACTGTACATCATGTTCTTCTATATCAGAATGTAAACACTTTACATGCTTTTCCACACAAAAAATATATTATATTAAATCTTGTATAACATGCTCTACAAAAAATGCAATCTATGTACTTCAATGCCCGCTGATGTTCGATGGAAAAACATAGAGGTCATTGAGGATTAGATATAGAACATAAATCAGCTGTTCGAAGACGCAATGTCACTTCAGATATTCTATTGATCATAATCACAACATTGAACAACTCTAATGCATAGGTACTGAGAAAGTGACTGATTTTTGCCGTGGTGGAAACATTGATAGAAAACTTTTACAGTTTCTTTTAAAGACTTGTTTTCTTTGGGTTTAAACGATGACTTTGATTTATCATGTTTCTTTTGGAGACTCACAGAAAAATGAGGAACCTTGGAGTCATTTTTGATGCCAGACTTTTGATTATTTTGTACTGAGCATTGTTAAATCATCACTTTATCACCTCAGAAATATCGCACGACTGCTCCCTATGCTAAATTTCTCTGTTACTGAAAAGCTGATACACTCATTCGTTGTCTCTCGTATAGATTACTGTAACGGCCTTTTATCTGGAGTTTCTAAATCCACAATCAATAATCTCCAACATGTCCAAAACTCTGGCTCCAGGGTCCAGGACATGCGCTTATCTCTGCTGTTCTGGAGTCCTTTCGTGTGGATTTTAAAATTACGATGCTGACATACAAAGCATTACACCATAGCTCGGCTCTTCATTATTTATCCACACTGTTACTCCCTTACATCCCAAATCACAGACTGTGTTCCTCAGTCTAATCTGTGGACTGCTCCACTAACCCGCTTTAGATCTGTGGGTAACTGGGCTTTTCCTACTCTTTGAAACTCTTTCTCTTGAACTTAGAGAAGCTCAGACCTGACATTTTTAAAGCTCAACTCAAGACATTTTTAAACAAGCATTTTCTTGTTGATGTTTGCTTTGTTTTTTAGTTCTTGTTCTATGTACTGCTTATTTTGTGTACAGCGCTTCGAGAAGCTGCTTTAAAGGCGCTCTATAAGATAAGGTTTATGATGATGATTGTGATTATTGATGTGCTCTTCTCAGATGAACGGACTCATGGAGCAGTGGATCTTTAATCTGGCGTCTGCGCTGAAGGTCCGGCTCGCGCAGGTCAACGTGCTCATCAGTGATTGGAGGATTCTGGCCCTTCAGCCGTATCCAATCGCAGCCAAGAACAGCCGACAGGTGGGCCGGGACGTGGCCGCCCTGCTCCGGTGGCTGGAGGTAATGACCATCTTTAATGGAAACTTTCTGGGAATGAAACCACATATTAAAACCTAAACATGCTGGTGGTTCAATGGTTTCGCCACAGTTAGATAGTGGTGAACGGGAAACTACAACAAATATAATTTCCCAATTCCCCACACGAATGAAACGCTTCTGGAACAAGAACACATGTGGGCGGGGCTTGATTTTGTCTGTGAGGAATTGGTTGGATGATTGGATGGTTGTGGTTTGCTATTGGCTGATCTCATGTGAGTGACAGGTTATAGCCCCGCCCTCGTCATCAGAGAACAGAAGAGATGCTGCGAGAGGAACTTATTCTCATTCAACATTATTGACACGTTCATTATGTGCATTATAAATTATTTAGAATAAACAATGCAATATTTCATGAAAAAGAAGAATTTCGTGGTGAATTATATATATATTTTTAAATATAAAAAGCTTTGTGTGTGAAATGGCTCCATACTGTCTGTGCATCAGTAAGTGTTTGAGTCGTGACGCCACTTCCTCTCTGGACAGGAAGCTGGTCATCTCTCTCTGGATCGAGTCCATCTGATTGGCTACAGTCTGGGAGCGCACGTGGCTGGGTTTGCGGGGAGCCATTTCAGAGGACGCAGGAAAGTGGGACGCATTACTGGTATGAAGAAGGCAAACACACACATCAGACAGGATTACCAGAGTCAGTGGAGTGTAGTACCATCATCTGACCACTGATCACGTTAACAGGACGATCTACTAGCGTGTATCAGTAGAATTAACAAGAGAAGTTCTTAACCTCATTCAGTCTGAAACTTCCCATTCAGAGTAGAAAGAGACCCGCGTTCTCCACCAACTTCTGATGAAATCTGTTAAATCAGCCACACTGAAATCACATGTGCTGCTGTTCCACTCTATAAAGATAATAAAGACCAATTAAAGAGCTAAACATCCTAATCTGATGCTCATTATGTTAGCTTGAGAAAGCCATTGACAAGCGCTTGTTTAAAAGGATACACAGACATTTTTTATTGGTCATGACCTCTGGAGATAAAGATGAAACATTTCTATAGAGTTGATCAGCTGTGTTCATGCACGCTATCGAATGAAGTATACTTTGCAAGGTTACGTGTTCGACTGTACGCACTAGCATATGAGTAAAACACAAAGTGTCCTTCAGCCTTTACTCCTCCCGGGCTTTCAAACTACAATCACCAAACTTGAGACCTTCAGTCTGCTCTACATTTTCTAACTAATCCGACTCACCCGGGTTCCCAAAAATGACGGTTCATAAAACTGCTAAATTATGCTAGCAACATGCTAAAAGCATTCAAGCAATGTGTCAATTCATGCTAGCCACATGTTAGCAACGTGTTCAATCGTGTGCCATGTTAAAACATACTAACAATGTTAAATCATGCTAGAAACATGCTAATAATGACGTTAGATCATGTAAGCAACATGTTAAAACATGTTAACAATGTGCTTATTCATGTTAAAACATGATCTAACAATGATGTTAAATCATGCTAGCAACATGTTAACATATGCTGACAATTATGCTTATTTGTGTTAACCCTAAAAAGGTTTTTATATCCTGTGGTATACAGACATTTGCGAGGTTTGGGGAGAGGCAGGGGAAGTGTAGGTCTCATTTCTCGGTTCCATGTTGAAAGTGTGTTTGTTGTGAATATTTAGATCTGGTGACTTTGTTCATACATTCCTTGTTTAATGGGCAGCATTTACAACATGACCCCTGTAGTGAGAAATCTGCTCACCTTCAGATAAAAGTTGATGAATTTCACTTTTTTACAATATCTGCAGCGGACTTACATGTTTAAAAAGTTGTTGTTAAGCATTAACTTATTACGTTAATGTTGACATTTTATTAATTAAATTTGTACATTTTTTATAATCTGTCTGTAAATGTTTGTATCTCAGGGGATACGTCACTCTTTCAGGGGTATAAAATAGAGTGTGGTCTATAGACTTAATACTTTGTGGCCTGTTTTTGAAAACCAATTCAGTACTTAATACTCTTAAATCAAAGTTTATATTCAATCATTTAGTCATTTAATCACTTAAATTCAGTTTTAAATCAACAATACATTTTTTCAGACCATTTCAGCACTATCTATGGCAGAAGAAGAAAGAGTGTCAGGTATTCTGTAATGTGTGTAAGGATGTGTAAATGTAATATACAATGTAAAGAACTGATTACAAAGAATGTTTACTTTAAGTTATGAGAGAATGGCTAACATGTTGTAACAAGCATTGCCAAACAAGCATTCTGTTAAACTGAATTTATACCCGAAAGGAGTGACGTTAAAAGTGAAAATAAAAGTCATGTTTAAAAAAAAAAAATCATACAATTGTATTATTTGTGTCCTAATAAGTGGGAAAATAGCAATAAATAAATTTTCTGATACTCTTTACGGTCTTGCCCTTTTAGGGTTAAAAAATGCTAGAAATGTATTAAATCATGCTAACAACATGTTGCTAATATCCAAGCAATGTGCTAAATCATGCTTGAAACTGTTCAGCAATGTTCTAAAGCATGTTAGCAACATGCTAAAACATGTTAGTAATGTGTAAATTCATGTTAGAAACTGGTTAGCAGTGTTCTAAAGCATGTTAGCAGCATGCTAATTCATGCTAGAAATGTTAGCAACGATCTAAAACATGCTAAAACATCTTTATCTATCTATCTATCTATCTATCTATATTGCCAACAAATCTTTCAAACTTCAAGCTTTTTAAAGTTGTTCAAACGTTGTAGTCAGGCTTTCTCAAGCCAACATCCCAGCTTGTCTTGAAGAACATTATCTAGTACACACTGATGTGTGTTGTGTGACGCAGGTCTGGATCCGGCCGGGCCGCACTTCGAAGGTTTGCCGGCGTTCGACAGACTGTCTCCGGACGACGCTCAGTTTGTGGACGCCATCCACACCTTCACCACATCCAGCATCATGCCGGGAGTGGGAATCAAGCAGAGCGTCGCGCACGTGGACTTCTATCCCAACGGAGGATCCTTTCAGCCCGGATGCAAGATGCTCGACATCTACAGTAACGTCTTCCAGTACGGCCTGCAAGGTACCGAACCCGACACACGTGGGGAAATATTGCTGAACGTTATAGGTTTGTAAGATGATAAATCGAACATGCAATATAACTGGACGTGTTCTTGTCCGCAGGGGCTTTGAGATGTTGCCGTTTGGAATTACACAAGGAATTTGTCTTGGTGACAAGCTTCAAATGCAAAAAATTTTTAATTACAATTAATAATTAAAATAAAGTCAAGTCAAGTCACATTCATTTATACAGCGCTTTTAACAATATAGAGTTTCAGAGCAGCTTTACAGTGATAATAGGAGATTACAGTAACAGAGATTGTTTAGGCTTTACAGCAGATCTAGAATAAAGTTATTGTCCAGATAAAGTTAGTTTTGATTTATTCACTTCTTAATATATATGAAAATATATACACACAAACTCAAACACTTCAATGGCAAAATGCATCTATCTAGTCATATTTACATAAACCCAATGATTCAAAATAGGACAGACTCGTTCTGTGTGAACAATCCCTATAGGCATCATGTAGCATACTAAATAAAGCAGTGTTTCACATACTATTTTTAAAGTGCATATTGTACACTAGACTAGACTGTCATTATAATGACTCATGGTGTTTTTATAGGTGTTCCCAAGACCATTAAATGTGCCCACGAGCGCTCAGTAAAACTCTTCACCGACTCCCTGATCAACACCAGCCAGCCCATAATAGGCTACCGTTGCCGTGACGACAGCACCTTCAACAAAGGCCTGTGTCTGGACTGCAAACAGATGCGCTGCAACACGCTAGGCTACGATGTGCGGCACGAGCGCGCGGGGAGGAGCGCTAAAGGCCTGTACCTCAAAACCGGCCCAGAAGCTCCTTATAGAGGTCAGTTAATGCGCTGGTAACAGAGGCCCGGGTTTGAGTCTAGACGAGCGTCTGGATAAAACAGCTGGGGAAGGTGTTTATGTAGCGAACACACACTCTCTTCGCTATCTCTCAGTTTTTCACTACCAGATCCGAGTCCAGCTGACGAACCTGATGGAGCCGGTTGAGACCTCGCTGTTCGTCTCGCTCAACGGGACCCGGGGCCTGACCCGAGACGTCCCCCTCACCCTGTGAGTCCACCACACTGAAGAGAGCCTGCGCATCTACATTCACATCTACAAAAATATTCTGTTTTCTGCAGATACTGATATTTATATGGATAAAAATTAAGATGAAATTCTGATGCTTGTCATGTAAATCAATGAGATCTTTATAACAGTTAAACAGATACATAAACAGATACATAAACAGATACATAAAATGCAAATAAATATCAAGATCTGCCAATAATATGTTTTAGTAAGATCATATTTAAAAGCTTTAGTTTTATAATCAAATCTGTAGTTTTAATACAAAATGCAATGCAATATAATGATGATTGAGAGATGAACTAATAAAGCTTACTCAAAAGCCTGATGACAATTTTTAATACGAACTATCAATCAGAGACAGAAGGAATCTTGTTTGCACTCCTGAAGAAAACCAGACAGAGAGTTAGAAAACTGCAGTAACCAAACGATTCACGCTAAAGAACTTTAATACATAAGCATAAGCATAAATACATAAGTGTTGGTCAACAATCAATCAATCAGCTGCTGCTGCGGGTCGTTAACAACACGTCATCATCACTGGGTCAATGTCGTGTGTGTGTGTGTGTCCGAGATCATGAGCTCTGCTGTGTTGCAGGTATCAGGACAGCAGCAGTCCGAAGGCCTTCACCTCATTGGCCGTGGTGGCCGCTGATCTGGGTCACCTGACCTCCATCAGACTGGTCTGGAAGGGAGAGCTGGTCTGGTCAAACTGGCTGAGGCGCGTCAGCAACATCATGAGCTGGAACGGACCCGATCAGGACCTGGAACTCAGTGTGTGGAGGATCCGGATTAAATCAGGAGACAGTCAGGAAAAGTGAGTTTCATTGAATTTCAGAGCAGAATGAGACCTTATTGTAAAGTGTTACCAAAAGTTAAATATCTTTTCAGTTTGATAATTTTTTTTTCAGTTAATTGATAATAACAAGACTTAATATCTGATGTAATTTTGCTTCTCTAGTAAATGTATCTTGTTTAAGAATGTTTCCCAGACAAAAATTCTGAGTTTGAGTTTCCTAGTCAGAAATTCCAATTCTAATTTCTGGAGACTAGGAAACTCCAACTAGGAATTTTCTGACTATGAAACTCCAACTAGGAATTTCCAACTAGGAAATTTCAACTTGTAAATTTCGATTAGGAATTTTCCGACTTTGAATTTCCAACTAGGAATTTCTTTTACTTGGAATTTTCAACTAGGAATTTTCCGAATTGGAATTTCCAACCAAGGATTTCTGACTAAGAATTTTTTACTCAGAATTTCCGACTTGGAATTTCCAATTCAGAATTTCTGACTAAGAATTTTCAACTCAGAATTTTTGACTAGGAGACTCTGACTAGGAATTTTCCAACTAGGAATTTTTTTAACTTGGAATTTCCAACTGAGGATTTCCGACTAAGAATTTTCAACTCGGAATTTCCGACTTGGAATTTCCTACTCGGAATTTCCGACTTGGAATTTCCTACTAGGAATTTTCGACTTGGAATTTCCAACTAGGAATTTCCGACTTGGAATTTCCTACTAGGAATTTCCTACTAGGAATTTCCGACTTGGAATTTCCAACTAGGAATTTCCGACTTGGAATTTCCTACTAGGAATTTTCGACTTGGAATTTCCAACTAGGAATTTCCAACTTGGAATCTCCGACTTGGAATTTCCTACTAGGAATTTTCGACTTGGAATTTCCAACTAGGAATTTCCAACTTGGAATCTCCAACTTGGAATTTCCGACTTGGAATTTCCGACTTGGAATTTCCTACTAGGAATTTTCGACTTGGAATTTCCAACTAGGGATTTCCTAACTTGGAATATCTAACTTGGAATCTTTGACTAAGAATTTCCAACTCAGATTTTTTGACTATGAGACTCCGACTAGGAATTTTCCAACTAGGAATTTTTTTAACTTTTAAATTTCCAACTGAGGATTTCCGACTAAGAATTTTCAACTCGGAATTTCCGACTTGGAATTTTTTTAACTTTTAAATTTCCAACTGAGGATTTCCGACTAAGAATTTTCAACTCGGAATTTCCGACTTGGACTTTTTTTAACTTTTAAATTTCCAACTGAGGATTTCCGACTAAGAATTTTCAACTCGGAATTTCCGACTTGGAATTTACTACTAGGAATTTCCGACTTGGAATTTCCGACTTGGAATTTCCTACTAGGAATTTCCGACTTGGAATTTCCAACTAGGAATTTCCAACTAGGAATTTCCAACTAGGAATTTCCGACTAGGAATTTCCAACTAGGAATTTCCGACTAGGAATTTCCAATTCAGAATTTATGACAAAAAATGTCCAATTCAGAATTTCTGACTAAGAATTTCCAATTCAGAATTTCTGACTTTGAATTTTCAACTAGGAATTTCCGACTTGGAATTTCCAATTCAGAATTTCTGACTTAGAATTTTCAATTCAGAATTTCTGACTTAGAATTATCAACTAGGAATTTTTGACTTGGAATTTCCAATTCAGAATTTCTGACTTTGAATTTTCAACTAGGAATTTCCGACTTGGAATTTCCAATTCAGAATTTCTGACTTAGAATTTTCAATTCAGAATTTCTGACTTAGAATTATCAACTAGGAATTTTTGACTTGGAATTTCCTACCTGGAATTTCCGACTTGGAATTTCCTACTAGGAATTTCCGACTTGGAATTTCTGACTAGGAATTTCCATCTCAGAAATTTTGACTAGGAGAACATGTAACCCTGGTATTTTCTCTGCCTTATTTTCCCTTCTCACGGCTCCACATTATGTTCATGTTATCGCAAAACGACGCAAAGATTGCATCACTTTCCTTTAAATATGGCCACGCGCTGTTGGTTGGTGTGTGTTGGAGCCGGTGTTTGAGCTACTGTAGATGCCATTCGGTTGAGACTGTGCTGTTTGAGTAACTTAATGATACGGGAACTGGCCAGGTTCTGGCCATGTATGGATGGCAAGCTATTAGGCTTCAAGCCGAAAGAGTGCATCTGATCACGCATCTGCCGGTGTGGTAGGAGGCGCTGCAGCCGCTCCCCTCACACACTGGTCTACTATTTCTAACTACCATTGCAGCACTTATACATGCTACAAACAACTTGGAAATTCCAATTTCTGACTAGGAGACTGACTAGGAATTTTCAACTCAGAATTTCCCACTTGGAATTTCTTATTAGGAATTTCCGACTATGAATTTCTGACTACGGAGTCTCTTAGTTAAAAATTCTGAGTTGGAAATTCTTAGTCAGAAATTGCAAGTCTGAGTTTCCCAGTCGGAAATTCCTAGTTGGAAATTCTGAGTTATTTATAAAAATATAACTTTTCTTGCATCACAATGGTTTCTGCTGTATTTCTTGTAACATTTAAAATTTTAAAGAATATCAAAAAAATATAATCAATAAAAAGGGGGTATATTAAGTAATAGCATGGTAAAAACATAACATTTAAAACTTTTTACACATTCACTCATTAATGAGAAGTTATGGACCAGATAAAATGTTTTTTTTTAGTCTAAAAATATTAAGTTGTGACTGGACCCAGTGGAACAAAAGCTCATTAAAGAAAAGGACCAGGGAACAGGTGCACAGTTTTTAATGCATTACATGGGTAAAATAACAGTAACAGTTTGATTGATATACATGTATGCTTTTACTGTAGTAATTCCAGTGTTTGGGTGATGGCACATCTGTAATGGATATTAAAGCAGTTGAGATCTTTTTGAAAATCTGATTATTTATTTGCTGAGTAACATGTCCTCTAGTGATGAACTTGAGCAACAGCTGGAAACCTTCCCACATCGATCAGCTGGTTGAGTGGAGTGTGTGATGTCTGATATATCAGTGAAAGGACTGAGTGGAGTGTGTGGTGTCTGATCTAATGAAATGACTGAGTGGAGTGTGTGGTGTCTGATCTAATGAAATGACTGAGTGGAGTGTGTGGTGTCTGATCTAATGAAATGACAGAGTGGAGTGTGTGGTGTCTGATCTATCAGTGAAATGACTGAGTGGAGTGTGTTGTGTCTGATCTAATGATGTCTGATCTATCAGTGAAATGATTGAGTGGAGTGTGTTGTGTCTGATCTAATGAAAGGACTGAGTGGAGTGTGTGATGTCTGATCTATCAGTGAAATGACTGAGTGGAGTGTGTTGTGTCTGATCTAATGAAAGAACTGAGTGGAGTGTGTGATGTCTGATCTATCAGTGAAATGACTGAGTGGAGTGTGTTGTGTCTGATCTAATGAAAGGACTGAGTGGAGTGTGTGATGTCTGATCTATCAGTGAAATGACTGAGTGGAGTGTGTGGTGTCTGATCTATCAGTGAAATGACTGAGTAGAGTGTGTTGTGTCTGATCTAATGAAAGGACTGAGTGGAGTGTGTGGTGTCTGATCTAATGAAAGGACTGAGTGTGTGGTGTCTGATCTATCAGTGAAATGACTGAGTGGAGTGTGTTGTGTCTGATCTAATGAAAGGACTGAGTGGAGTGTGTGATGTCTGATCTAATGAAAGGACTGAGTGGAGTGTGTTGTGTCTGATCTAATGAAAGGACTGAGTGGAGTGTGTGATGTCTGATCTATCAGTGAAATGACTGAGTTGAGTGTGTGGTGTCTGATCTATCAGTGAAATGACTGAGTGGAGTGTGTTGTGTCTGATCTAATGAAAGGACTGAGTGGAGTGTGTGGTGTCTGATCTAATGAAAGGACTGAGTGGAGTGTGTGGTGTCTGATCTGATGAAAGGACTGAGTGGAGTGTGTGGTGTCTGATCTAATGAAAGGACTGAGTGGAGTGTGTAGTGTCTGATCTATCAGTGTAATGATTGAGTGGAGTGTGTGGTGTCTGATCTATCAGTGAAATGACTGAGTGGAGTGTGTCGTGTGTGATCTAATGAAAGGACTGAGTGGAGTGTGTTGTGTCTGATCTAATGAAAGAACTGAGTGGAGTGTGTGGTGTCTGATCTATCAGTGAAATGACTGAGTGGAGTGTGTCGTGTCTGATCTAATGAAAGGACTGAGTGGAGTGTGTTGTGTCTGATCTAATGAAAGGACTGAGTGGAGTGTGTTGTGTCTGATCTAATGAAAGAACTGAGTGGAGTGTGTGGTGTCTGATCTATCAGTGAAATGACTGAGTGGAGTGTGTCGTGTCTGATCTAATGAAAGGACTGAGTGGAGTGTGTTGTGTCTGATCTAATGAAAGAACTGAGTGGAGTGTGTGATGTCTGATCTATCAGTGAAATGACTGAGTGGAGTGTGTTGTGTCTGATCTAATGAAAGGACTGAGTGGAGTGTGTGGTGTCTGATCTAATGAAAGGACTGAGTGGAGTGTGTGGTGTCTGATCTAATGAAAGGACTGAGTGGAGTGTGTGGTGTCTGATCTAATGAAAGGACTGAGTGGAGTGTGTGGTGTCTGATCTAATGAAATGACTGAGTGGAGTGTGGTGTCTGATCTAATGAAAGGACTGAGTGGAGTGTGTGATGTCTGATCTATCAGTAAAATGACTGAGTGGAGTGTGTGGTGTCTGATCTATCAGTGAAATGACTGAGTGGAGTGTGTTGTGTCTGATCTAATGAAAGGACTGAGTGGAGTGTGTGGTGTCTGATCTAATAAAATGACTGAGTGGAGTGTGTGATGTCTGATCTATCAGTGAAAGGACAGAGTGGAGTGTGTGATGTCTGATCTATCAGTGAAATGACTGAGTGGAGTGTGTTGTGTCTGATCTAATGAAAGGACTGAGTGGAGTGTGTGGTGTCTGATCTATCAGTGAAATGACTGAGTGGAGTGTGTTGTGTCTGATCTAATGAAAGGACTGAGTGGAGTGTGTGATGTCTGATCTATCAGTGAAATGACTGAGTGGAGTGTGTGGTGTCTGATCTATCAGTGAAAGGACTGAGTGGAGTGTGTGATGTCTGATCTATCAGTGAAAGGACTGAGTGGAGTGTGTGGTGTCTGATCTATCAGTGAAATGACTGAGTGGAGTGTGTTGTGTCTGATCTAATGAAATGACTGAGTGGAGTGTGTGATGTCTGATCTATCAGTGAAAGGACAGAGTGGAGTGTGTGATGTCTGATCTATCAGTGAAATGACTGAGTGGAGTGTGTTGTGTCTGATCTAATGAAAGGACTGAGTGGAGTGTGTGATGTCTGATCTATCAGTGAAATGACTGAGTGGAGTGTGTGGTGTCTGATCTATCAGTGAAATGACTGAGTGGAGTGTGTTGTGTCTGATCTAATGAAATGACTGAGTGGAGTGTGTGGTGTCTGATCTAATGAAAGGACTGAGTGGAGTGTGTGGTGTCTGATCTAATGAAAGGACTGAGTGGAGTGTGTTGTGTCTGATCTAATGAAAGGACTGAGTAAAGTGTGTAGTGTCTGATCTATCAGTGTAATGACTGAGTGGAGTGTGTTGTGTCTAATCTAATGAAAGGACTGAGTGGAGTGTGTGATGTCTGATCTATCAGTGAAATGACTGAGTGGAGTGTGTGGTGTCTGATCTATCAGTGAAATGACTGAGTGGAGTGTGTGATGTCTGATCTATCAGTGAAATGACTGAGTGGAGTGTGTTGTGTCTGATCTAATAAAAGGACTGAGTGGAGTGTGTGATGTCTGATCTATCAGTGAAATTACTGAGTGGAGTGTGTGGTGTCTGATCTATCAGTGAAATGACTGAGTGGAGTGTGTTGTGTCTGATCTAATAAAAGGACTGAGTGGAGTGTGTGATGTCTGATCTATCAGTGAAATGACTGAGTGGAGTGTGTTGTGTCTGATCTAATAAAAGGACTGAGTGGAGTGTGTGATGTCTGATCTATCAGTGAAATGACTGAGTGGAGTGTGTGGTGTCTGATCTATCAGTGAAATGACTGAGTGGAGTGTGTTGTGTCTGATCTAATAAAAGGACTGAGTGGAGTGTGTGATGTCTGATCTATCAGTGAAATTACTGAGTGGAGTGTGTTGTGTCTGATCTAATGAAAGGACTGAGTGGAGTGTGTGATGTCTGATCTATCAGTGAAATGACTGAGTGGAGTGTGTGGTGTCTGATCTATCAGTGAAATGACTGAGTGGAGTGTGTTGTGTCTGATCTAATAAAAGGACTGAGTGGAGTGTGTGATGTCTGATCTATCAGTGAAATGACTGAGTGGAGTGTGTTGTGTCTGATCTAATAAAAGGACTGAGTGGAGTGTGTGATGTCTGATCTATCAGTGAAATGACTGAGTGGAGTGTGTTGTGTCTGATCTAATGAAAGGACTGAGTGGAGTGTGTGATGTCTGATCTATCAGTGAAATGACTGAGTGGAGTGTGTGGTGTCTGATCTATCAGTGAAATGACTGAGTGGAGTGTGTTGTGTCTGATCTAATGAAAGGACTGAGTGGAGTGTGTGGTGTCTGATCTAATGAAAGGACTGAGTGGAGTGTGTGGTGTCTGATCTAATGAAAGGACTGAGTGGAGTGTGTGGTGTCTGATCTAATGAAAGGACTGAGTGGAGTGTGTGGTGTCTGATCTAATGAAAGGACTGAGTGGAGTGTGTGGTGTCTGATCTAATGAAAGGACTGAGTGGAGTGTGTGGTGTCTGATCTAATGAAAGGACTGAGTGGAGTGTGTGGTGTCTGATCTAATGAAAGGACTGAGTGGAGTGTGTGGTGTCTGATCTAATGAAAGGACTGAGTGGAGTGTGTGATGTCTGATCTATCAGTAAAATGACTGAGTGGAGTGTGTGGTGTCTGATCTATCAATGAAATGACTGAGTGGAGTGTGTTGTGTCTGATCTAATGAAAGGACTGAGTGGAGTGTGGTGTCTGATCTAATAAAAGGACTGAGTGGAGTGTGTGATGTCTGATCTATCAGTGAAAGGACAGAGTGGAGTGTGTGATGTCTGATCTATCAGTGAAATGACTGAGTGGAGTGTATTGTGTCTGATCTAATGAAAGGACTGAGTGGAGTGTGTGGTGTCTGATCTATCAGTGAAATGACTGAGTGGAGTGTGTTGTGTCTGATCTAATAAAAGGACTGAGTGGAGTGTGTGATGTCTGATCTATCAGTGAAAGGACTGAGTGGAGTGTGTTGTGTCTGATCTAATGAAAGGACTGAGTGGAGTGTGTGATGTCTGATCTATCAGTGAAATGACTGAGTGGAGTGTGTCGTGTCTGATCTAATGAAAAGACTGAGTGGAGTGTGTGGTGTCTGATCTAATAAAAGGACTGAGTGGAGTGTGTGATGTCTGATCTATCAGTGAAAGGACTGAGTGGAGTGTGTGGTGTCTGATCTAATGAAAAGACTGAGTGAGTGTGTAGTGTCTGATCTATCAGTGTAATGATTGAGTGGAGTGTGTGGTGTCTGATCTAATGAAAGGACTGAGTGGAGTGTGTGGTGTCTGATCTATCAGTGAAAGGACTGAGTGGAGTGTGTGGTGTCTGATCTATCAGTGAAAGGACTGAGTGGAGTGTGTGGTGTCTGATCTAATGAAAGGACTGAGTGGAGTGTGTGGTGTCTGATCTAATAAAAGGACTGAGTGGAGTGTGTGATGTCTGATCTATCAGTGAAAGGACTGAGTGGAGTGTGTTGTGTCTGATCTAATGAAAGGACTGAGTGGAGTGTGTGATGTCTGATCTATCAGTGAAATGACTGAGTGGAGTGTGTGGTGTCTGATCTAATGAAAGGACTGAGTGGAGTGTGTGGTGTCTGATCTAATAAAAGGACTGAGTGGAGTGTGTGATGTCTGATCTATCAGTGAAAGGACTGAGTGGAGTGTGTTGTGTCTGATCTAATGAAAGGACTGAGTGGAGTGTGTGATGTCTGATCTATCAGTGAAATGACTGAGTGGAGTGTGTGGTGTCTGATCTAATGAAAAGACTGAGTGAGTGTGTGATGTCTGATCTATCAGTGAAATGACTGAGTGGAGTGTGTGGTGTCTGATCTAATGAAAGGACTGAGTGGAGTGTGGTGTCTGATCTAATGAAAGGACTGAGTGGAGTGTGTGGTGTCTGATCTATCAGTGAAAGGACTGAGTGGAGTGTGTGGTGTCTGATCTAATGAAATGACTGAGTGGAGTGTGTGGTGTCTGATTTAATGAAAGGACTGAGTGGAGTGTGTGGTGTCTGATCTAATGAAATGACTGAGTGGAGTGTGTGGTGTCTGATCTAATGAAAGGACTGAGTGAGTGTGTAGTGTCTGATCTAATGAAAGGACTGAGTGGAGTGTGTGGTGTCTGATTTAATGAAAGGACTGAGTGGAGTGTGTAGTGTCTGATCTAATGAAAGGATTGAGTGAGTGTGTAGTGTCTGATCTAATGAAAGGACTGAGTGGAGTGTGTGGTGTCTGATTTAATGAAAGGACTGAGTGGAGTGTGTGGTGTCTGATCTAATGAAAGGACTGAGTGGAGTGTGTGGTGTCTGATCTAATGAAAGGACTGAGTGGAGTGTGTGGTGTCTGATCTAATGAAAGGACTGAATGGAGTGTGTGGTGTCTGATCTAATGAAATGACTGAGTGGAGTGTGTGGTGTCTGATTTAATGAAAGGACTGAGTGGAGTGTGTGGTGTCTGATCTAATGAAAGGACTGAGTGAGTGTGTAGTGTCTGATCTAATGAAAGGACTGAGTGGAGTGTGTGGTGTCTGATTTAATGAAATGATTGAGTGAGTGTGTGGTGTCTGATCTAATGAAAGGACTGAGTGGAGTGTGTGGTGTCTGATCTAATGAAAGGACTGAGTGGAGTGTGTTGTGTCTGATCTAATGAAAGGACTGAGTGGAGTGTGTGGTGTCTGATCTAATGAAAGGATTGAGTGAGTGTGTGGTGTCTGATCTAATGAAAGGACTGAGTGGAGTGTGTGGTGTCTGATCTAATGAAAGGATTGAGTGAGTGTGTGGTGTCTGATCTAATGAAAGGACTGAGTGGAGTGTGTGGTGTCTGATCTAATGAAAGGACTGAGTGGAGTGTGTGGTGTCTGATCTAATGAAAGGACTGAGTGGAGTGTGTGGTGTCTGATCTAATGAAAGGATTGAGTGAGTGTGTGGTGTCTGATCTAATGAAAGGACTGAGTGGAGTGTGTTGTGTCTGATCTAATGAAAGGACTGAGTGGAGTGTGTGGTGTCTGATCTAATGAAAGGACTGAGTGGAGTGTGTGGTGTCTGATCTAATGAAAGGACTGAGTGGAGTGTGTGGTGTCTGATTTAATGAAAGGACTGAGTGGAGTGTGTGGTGTCTGATCTAATGAAAGGACTGAGTGGAGTGTGTGGTGTCTGATCTAATGAAAGGACTGAGTGAGTGTGTGGTGTCTGATCTAATGAAAGGACTGAGTGGAGTGTGTGGTGTCTGATTTAATGAAAGGACTGAGTGGAGTGTGTAGTGTCTGATCTAATGAAAGGATTGAGTGAGTGTGTAGTGTCTGATCTAATGAAAGGACTGAGTGGAGTGTGTTGTGTCTGATCTAATGAAAGGACTGAGTGGAGTGTGTGATGTCTGATCTAATGAAAGGACTGAGTGGAGTGTGTGATGTCTGATCTAATGAAAGGACTGAGTGGAGTGTGTGATGTCTGATCTAATGAAAGGACTGAGTGGAGTGTGTAGTGTCTGATCTAATGAAAGGATTGAGTGAGTGTGTAGTGTCTGATCTAATGAAAGGACTGAGTGGAGTGTGTTGTGTCTGATCTAATGAAAGGACTGAGTGGAGTGTGTGGTGTCTGATCTAATGAAATGACTGAGTGGAGTGTGTTGTGTCTGATCTAATGAAAGGACTGAGTGGAGTGTGTGGTGTCTGATTTAATGAAAGGACTGAGTGGAGTGTGTAGTGTCTGATCTAATGAAAGGATTGAGTGAGTGTGTAGTGTCTGATCTAACGAAAGGACTGAGTGGAGTGTGTTGTGTCTGATCTAATGAAAGGACTGAGTGGAGTGTGTGGTGTCTGATCTAATGAAAGGACTGAGTGGAGTGTGTGGTGTCTGATCTAATAAAAGGACTGAGTGGAGTGTGTGATGTCTGATCTAATGAAAGGACTGAGTGGAGTGTGTGGTGTCTGATCTAATAAAAGGACTGAGTGGAGTGTGTGATGTCTGATCTATCAGTGAAAGGACTGAGTGGAGTGTGTGGTGTCTGATCTAATGAAAGGACTGAGTGGAGTGTGTGGTGTCTGATCTAATAAAAGGACTGAGTGGAGTGTGTGATGTCTGATCTATCAGTGAAAGGACTGAGTGGAGTGTGTGGTGTCTGATCTAATGAAAGGACTGAGTGGAGTGTGTAGTGTCTGATCTAATGAAAGGATTGAGTGAGTGTGTAGTGTCTGATCTAATGAAAGGACTGAGTGGAGTGTGTGGTGTCTGATCTAATGAAAGGACTGAGTGGAGTGTGTGGTGTCTGATCTAATGAAAGGACTGAGTTGAGTGTGTGGTGTCTGATCTAATGAAAGGACTGAGTGGAGTGTGTAGTGTCTGATCTATCAGTGTGTGACCTCTGTGCAGGATGTGGTTCTGTGGTGTTTCCGCTGAAGTCACGCTTCTAAAGGCCTCAGAGGAGCAGGAGTTCAGACGCTGCAGATCCTCGTCGACAGCAAACGCTCAGAGGACAGAGACACAGACATGAAGACTCACAGCCATTCAACCCAGTCTTTTTATTAATGCATTTCAAGTACTCCAAAAAAATTACATCTCTTTGCACAATACGTTTTGAAATGTTACGTAAAAATGTTCAAAGTGAACAAAAATTTAGGTACTGTATAAAACACAGTGAACATTAACAGACAGCAGTATTAATCTTTTTTGTTCATTCGTTTCTCAATTTTAGTGTTCGGCCTATTTTCACCAACAACATTTGGACTCGATTAAGACTTTTTTTTTTCAGTGCACTTTTCCTCTATGAAATTTCACCAAGACTACGTAAAAATTAAAAGTCAAATACAGGCAAATATTCAGATGTCCTCCAGTCCAGGCCGCCGCAACCCCACCGAAGCGCCGCTTTGTTTCTTCATGGCAGACGGCAGTATGGAAAAGAAGAACCGGATGTGGCTCGCGGCCGGCCTGGACTCGACAAACTCGTCTAGAGGTGAACAAAAGAAAAGTATCAAAATGTACCTTCGTATATAACAGAAATTCTCCAGTTACTGTACATAGTTTACACCTGCTGAGATGGACGTGACATAATCAAAGTCCTGCTCTCTGTCAGAGAGGATGAAGGGAAGCGTCCTCAAACGCACGCGTGATGTTCCCTCGGCGAGCGGCCCTTCACACACCTGAGACTGCCGCCCATCTGCAGGAGGATGAGGATGAGTCTCAGCGGACGCCACTGAAGGACTGTAAACTAAACCTTTGTGTTAATAGTACCATGAGATTCCTCAACAGGGAAACTGCAGCTAAAACCTTAAAACACATTTGCAGGGAATAATCGTAACCAGGGTTCAATTAAACATTTCTTACAATTCCACGTGAGCAGATCTTCACAGCAAACGCTGGATTTGAACATCCCAAAAACACTTTCAGTTACTTCAGTCATCTGGAATGAGTGGAAGCTTGTTTCTGCCACGGAATAAAATAATAAAAGGTAATTGCTACTTTTTCCCCATAAGCAGAACTAGAAAAAAAGTCAGAATTGCGAGAAAAATATTATGAATTGTGAAAAAAAGTCAGAATTGCGAGAAAAATTCTGAATCGCAATTGCAGGAAAAAGGTCATAATTGCAATACAAATGTATGAATTGTGAGAAAAAAAGTCAGAATTGTGAGATAAAAATTCATAACTGCAAGAGATAAAAACGTGCAATTGAGAGAAAAGTCAGAATTCTGGAAAAAAAAAAAAAATTGTGAGAAAAAATTCAGAAGAGTGAGAAAGTCTGAATTGCAAAACAACAAAAAAACCCCCGCAATTGCAGGAAATAGATCATAATTGCAATATAAATTACAAAGTCTGAATTGCGAGATAAAGTTGCAATTGCTTTTTTAATCTTTTATTCCATGGCGGAAACAGGCTTCCATAGAAACGATCATGATCTTCATCTTCATGGTCGTACCGCTAACACACACACAAACACACACATTAAAATCAAGTTCTTCATGCACATTCCTCGTTGGGGTGTGTACCGGAAGTGCAGTGGACGTGAGGATGTGATTCTAGATGAGCTATATACAAACACACACAAAATGAAGCACGTAAACGGTGGAATGACGTCGGGCGGCTGCGCGTGATCCGTCCTCCTCGCGCTGAACCACCGCCTTCGTTTGAGCGTTTTTGAGTCCTGAGTGTTGTCAACAAAACTGCAACTGTAAATCTCTTATCGACAGTAGAAGAAATAATCTTCGTATAATACAGCTAATATCGTTTCTCTATACAGCCGTGAGTCCGGAAAAGGGAAGGCGTAATATTTCTGGTCTTACAAAATAAAAGTCCTTTTCCGAGCAGGTGGCGACGATTTGGGCCGAAGCTCCACACACTTCCTTAAAAAGATGTTTTTCATATCAAACCACTTTGAGTCTTTAATGTTTTCAAAGGAAAGAAGTGACTACAGGAGACGCTCTATCTACAAATACCCCGGTAAACCTTGGCACTCAAGGGCAAAAACAAACAAACAAACAAAAATGATCATTACAAAACAAACTCAGGAGTGCAGCTTCTCCGTGAGGGAATGAAGGACAGAGTTGTGGTTGGTTTTTACTCCAAAGAGAAACTCCAGTCTGCGGAAGCATTACGGACACCGGACATGTTCCTGTCAAGCGTTCCAGTTTAGTGCGTGATCCCGGATGAAGCCTGTCGTTACTGTGATGATGAGGAGCGGCGGCCCGGTGTGGTTCTTTGGAGTAAAGCCTGGCTCCACGGTCAGACTCCTTCAGTCGGGCCGTGGGCAGGCGGCTCTCAGCGCCTCATCTGGCCCATCTGGTAGTTATCGCGGGGCTGCCGGTGGTGGCGCTGTGGCTGAGGCTGGCGCTGGGCTGGACGGGCAGCCGGCCGCTGGTTCTGGTGCCCGTGAGCGTGCTGGTTCTGGTTCTGGTTCAGGTGCTGATGCTGCTGCTGCTGCTGCTGCTGAGCCGCCTGTTGAGCTCGTCGTCTCTTCAGCGTTCCTTCACCAGACAGAGAGAAACACGGATGTTACGCTCAATTCTGCAACTCACAACTTACAATACAGAGAAAAATACTGATATTCCACAGGGAAAAACTGCCACATTAGGAGCATAACATTTGACCATCAAGTTAATGTATTTTCTTATTAACAGAAACTCTTATGAGATTCATATTATAATAACAATAATTATTAATCACATTATAGTCCAATAATAAACATTAAAATATTATTATTATTATGGAGGTTATTATTATGGGAACACTTTGCAATTAGGTTTCATTAGTTAACATTAGTTGAACTAACACTAAACAATACTTTACAGCATTTATTAATCTTAGTTCATGTCAATCTCAACATTTATTTACACATTATTAAGAGAAAAAGTATCTGTTCATATTATTTAATGCACTGTGAGCTAATATGAACATTTTTATTAACTAAAATTAACAAAGGTTAATAAATGCTGTAAAAAAAGTTAGTTAATATATTTACTAATGTTAAGAAATGAGACCTTATTGTAAAGTGTTACCTTTATTCTTTTTGTCATTATATTATTATACAATTAAAACATGAATACTTAGAAAAAATAATTAATAATATTTTGAATTATATAAGACAAAAATATATTACTGCTGTAATACAACAGGACAATAAAATAAAGCATATTTCTTAGGTATTAATTTACTTTGCAATAGTAAAATGTAATATGTATAACTTAATTTCTTCACTTTTTAAGCAATAAATCCATGAGCATTGATGTTAGTGAAAAAACTGGAGGAACCGATCACAGTCCCACGCTTGAGTCCTGAGCTCCTGAGAGCGACCCGTTCTTTCACAGATGTGTGTAGAAGCGTCTGCGTGCCTAGAGCTTGATTTATACACCTGTGGCCATGGAAGTGATTGGAACAGCTGAATTCAATGATTTGGAGGGGTGTCTCAATACTTTTGGCAATATAGTGTATGTAAACGTGATATATCTGCCAATGGAAACACATGATGTATGTGTGTGTGGACATGCGCTGAGAGCCGGTCACCTGGCAGGGGTTTGGGCGGAGGCAGTTTGGGGTTGCTGCTGGGAGTGTGAACACTGCAGATCTTGATGAATCCTGCCATCAGCATAATCAGAGCGATTCCCATCAGTAACACCGCCCACCAGTGAGCCTGCGCACAAAACACACTCGTCAACACAGAAACGCACTCGTTCAGTACACAGAAACACACGCAGGAAAGGACACTTGCCACTATCCACTCTGCGATGTTCTCGTACAGCTCGGGGTTGAAGATGGCCTTCTTCAGGCGGGCCAGGGGACCGTCGGCGTCCACCAGACGGCACTTCATGAACACGTCACAGTAACCCTTGAAGTCGTTGCAGGGCGAGCCGGCCTGAAGAGTCGTGACCTTCTTATTGAAGAAGCGTGCGAGACGCTCAGAGCCTGTGCTGCTGCAGGTGCTGGGGTTCACTGTCACACACACACACACACACACACGGTCAGGGTTCATACACACCTGCAGAGAGTCTCTCAGTCAGTGTAGTAGTGTGGATTCTGTGAGGGTTTTATCCCGATACGAACCAGGTTTACAGAGAAGGCTGCTGGTCGAATGTAATGTATCTCAATAAAGACTGTATCACGGTGCTGAATTACAATGAAAGATCAAATTTACTGTTCTTCTTGATATTTTAGTTTTTGGTTACACTTTATTTTAAATGCCCTTGTTATACAAATAAAACTGTACTTTTATTTATGGTTTGGTTTAGAGTTATTTGATTGTAATTGTACACAATTTACTGTTATTATGTAAGATGATGTCAAATGTGTAACAGGGACACTGGACAGAATATTTACTGATTATAAACCAAATGTCTGTTATAAACGGGAATAACAACATCTTTAGATTAAGCATGATAATGGCATTTATGATTTGATTCTGATTGGTCAATTGTGGCATTTAGTAATCAGATATTTTTACACTATATTGTTTCATACAAACACAACTGGTGTCATCTTGCGTTTCATTTAATAATTGCATTAAAAAGGCAGTGTATATGGCCAGAGGAGAAGTGAGACTGAGTCTGGGTTCTCCCGAGGGTTTATTCTCCATTCTGTCACTGACGGAGTTTTGGCTCCTTCACTGTCGCCTTTCTTCACCTGTCGCCATTGGCTTTTGGCTTGCTTAGTTGGGGACATTTCATTTTATATTTAACAATATTATTACAACATTATTTTCCTGTTATCTCTGTAAAGCTGCTTTGAAACAATCTGTATTGTAAAAAGCGCTATATAAATAAAGGTGACTTGACTATTCTACAAATATTCTCATGTATGTGTGCCGAAAACAAAATTGAACTTGGTTATAAATCAATGCACACAATAATGGATAATACTAGGGATGCTCCGATTGATCGGACGCCGATCATGATCGGCCGATATTGGCTAAAAATAGATTGATCGGCGAACCCCAAAAGCGCCGATCAAAAAAGCCGATCTCGTGACGTAAATTACTCGCGCGACTTTTTCCCACCTGCATGCGTGGCGCACGGGCACACAACAGCCGAGTGGAGCTTGGCAGTGGCAACATGAGTTCTCCTTCACCGGAACGAATAGGGAGTCTCCCAACGGATTGAAGCGCGCGTCCGAGTGAAGACCGTGCACCGCGCGAGCCACAACAGAACGCGGTATCTGCGCCACTGATCGCTGCGGCAACGAGCACTTTGATCACTTGATAAAAAAAATTTCAGCGCTAGATCGCCTCTTATTTAACAAATGAACAAAATGAATGCTCTGAGTTAACTGGAGATGTTTTTATTTATTTGTATTGGTACATTCGTGCCGCGAGATGTTTCAAAAGTGGTGGTGGTATTATTTTTTTTTTGATCTGACGTAGTTGGTTCCTCAACTACATCAGATTCAGATTCAGATTATTTTATTTAATGCCATGTCAGCATTCAAAGCTATTTTCATGGCAAAAATTCAATTATAAAAATACAAATATCATATAAATACAATAAAACAAAACAAATATAAACAAGAAGTCATTTTATACAATATATATTTTTAAATGAACATATGATAAAAAATCCAAAACCTTTTCAGGCATAATCTCATTAAATATGTCCTTTAATGAAGTAACTTCATAAAAGAGCATTCTGCTCAACTACATCAGACGTTCATAATAATAACAGAAAAAAACTTGCCATAGTTTTGTCCTTTTATCAGTAGCCAGTTTTGGTGTAACAAGTTGTACATTTTGTTGCCAATTAGTAAATGTAGTGGGTGTATTAAGAGGCTACAATTTCCAAATATGCCTAAGTGTAACTTGATCCCCTCCCATTAGGCTGATCTGATGTGTGTTGGTCTGCCTGACCACTCTTTGTTTGGAATAATTTAATGTTACTCTGCCTTATTTGGGAAAGCTGGCCTACAGTAGCCTTAAGACATCTCATTTTCTAAATACAATTAAATAAACACATTTCTACAAATGGTGCAAACTCTGCTAGATTATAGATAAAAGATTCCCATTCCCCTGCCATTCTGTGATCGGCAGTGATCGGCAATCGGCAGATCATGATTTTGGTGATCGGTAATCGGTGATCGGCCCCAAAAATGCTGATCGGAGCATCTCTAGATAATACTGTAGAAATTTGAACTTGCCAGCATGATTTACTCAGTGACGTTTATTTACAGGGTATCTGCACACTTTTTAAAGTCTTTTTAAGACCTGAAGAAATCAAAATTAATACCTTACATTAGTGGTGCGCAATATTGACAAAAATATGTCTCAATATTTTCAACGTTTTGTTGATGATAATTAGATGATATTTTATTGATTGTGTTTGTGTGCTGGTACCATGGCTGGTTTAGGCTTGTTGTTGACAGCTGACTCACAAAGATATTCATATTTTTCATATTCTATGCAGTGGTCAGTTCACAGTAGTGAAAGAAATTAACATTTTTTATTAAAGGGCAATATTTGCAACCTTAAATTGAGTTCCAGGGGCATTTTCACCCATATATGGACTTTTTTTTTTTTTACTTAGAGCTATGCATCACCTTTTATGTCAAATTCTAACATTCAAATTAAATTATACTAGAATAATAACACAATACCACTATTACCAGTTAAATTAAATAATTAAATCAAAATCCATCTTTGCAGTGCAGAGGAGACACAGAAGCATCAGAACTGGCATTAATATATTTACACTCCATTTACAATTACATAAATAAAGCTATGAGATATTCAATTCTTTCAATTCTTAATTTAATATTTAAATATGAACTGATTTCTAATTGTAACATTTTAATTACAGGGTACTTTAAATGTGAAACTAAAACCGCCAGTAGGCGGCGGCAAGTCACTGTCTCACTGTCCGATCTGTTCAAACGGCCGATTCATTCAGGAAGTGCAAGTGATTGTTCATTGAATCGTTAAAATTATTCATTCAAAACGCGGATTTCAGTCAAGAAATCATCGCTGTCGTTGCATTGAGACTCTGCTACGGTTTCATTTTGAAATTCTCGTCAGCGAAATAAAGGAAAAACAAACCATATTGACAATATTGTTTATAAAATGTAACTCACAATGTTCATTTAACTGTTATATAAAATAAATATCATATTTGCTATTGTGCACGGGAAAACAGCCCTCTTGCTGATGTGATATTGTATGATAGCAACATATGATATATAAAATAAAAAAACTTTATACGTCTATTAGGGAACATACCTATAACTGCACTGACACATCACGCAGTGAGAGCAAGCATGAGAGACAAATGCGATGTCAGCTCGCAGTGCGCCCTCGTACATAGTTAATGTTAAAGTAAAACAATGATTACAATATCATAATAGACAATACACATCGCACACCACTACGCACATAAAGAATGAACTTACAATTGAACTGAAATTAACCAGCTTTCTTCTCCTCTCCTGCTGTTTCGCGTGCGGGAGACAGACGTAATGCTGCCGCGAATGTGACGCGAACGAGCAAATCCACAAAGAACGAATAATAAATAAAAAAGTACGCTAATTAGATAGTTTCAGGGTATCTGCACATTTTTTAACAGCAAATTTAATGACTTTTAATACCATTTTAAGTCCTCTAAAAGGCAAATTTAAGACTTTACCACGACAAAAAAAAAAAAAAAACAGGTAAATGTTCAACACGACAGTGTTAATTTTGGCAGCCATTTTTGTTTTAGTCTTAGTCTTTAGATGAAAATGCTTATTGGTCACATTTCAGTAATTTTGTCTTTCATAGTTGTAGTTGACAAAGTCAAACTTTAGTTACCGACATTAATTTTGGTAGCTACTTTACATGTAGTCTTTAGACAAAAAATGACATTATAATTTTTCACTTTAGGCCAATTCAATTAAGCTTATGAGACATTTGAATCAAGGTAACAGGCTGTATTGACAATGCACTCTTTAGCAGTAGCACTTGTGCAATTCTACATATCCCTGTTCCTTAGTTCAGTGGTTCTCCAATCTTTTATAGTGCCGTAACCCCTCTTGCACTTAGATGCAGTCACACCTTTTCCAATATCTGCCCCTTTTAATCGATTTTTTCCAGTTAATTTTTTACCTTTATAAATACTTTTATAAAATAAATAATGCTTTAAATAAAACAATGTTCAATAAATATGTAATGATGGTAAAAACGAGGTGATACTTTTAAACATTAAATTAAAATCGCCAGTAGGTGGCGGTAAGTCACTGTCTTTATGAGCGAGTCATCCGTCATCGAGTCATTTATTCATTCAGTAACAAACACAGTCTATGGTAACAAAGCAAGTGGCTGTATTTATGAACGGGTCATTGAATCTCACGATTCGTTCAAAGGCACAGATTCGTTTTCGAATCACCGCTGTGTGCTGCAGTTCTGCCGTGGCTTTCGTTGCAAAATAGCAATAATATGATCAAAATTAAAAACACTGCTAGATATCAGCTTGTATTGATCGCAGATTTAGTCGCACAAACAGCGCAAGCGGCTCGTGACAGAATAAAGACCAACTGAATGACACTTTAATTAATTTAAGTAGAAAATATCAAATGAAGATCACTGAACTCCAGCTTACTGTCTGTGTTTTCAGATCATCCGCGCTTCTTCAGCAGCGTAGAGCTAGAGAGCGCGCGCGCGAGCATGGTTGCCAGATACTATTGACAAGACCGGCTAGAAAACGTGTTATTTTAACAGAAAAGCTCTGACTGGGGATTTAATTATTTAAATCTGGCAACCGTAAGCATGAACGCTCGTAAACACAGTCTGTAATGTGTTGTTGTCTCCTTTATTCGTTGCCCCCAAATGGTGCGCACTGTTCAAAAAACAAAACAAAACAGATGACGAGTCGGACAAGAAATTTAAGGCCCGTACGTGAAATTTAAGACCTCCTTATCGGAAATTTAAGATTTTAAGACATTTTCAGGCCTTAAAAAGCGAAAATTTTATTTAAGACGTTTTAAGACTTTTTAAGGACCCGCGGGGACCCTGTAGTTTTAATTTGGAAAACATTTAGATATGTCCAAGTCAAATTGCCATCGAAAATTTAAGACCTTTCATAAGTAAAAATAAGGCTTTAAGACTTTTTATGGCCTTAAATTTTTTAAATCTAATTTAAGATTTTTTAAGGACCCGCGGACACCCTGATTTAGCAGCACATGATCAGAGACGGCCTCTGTAACACACTACTGTTATTAATGACATCATAATCTATTATTAAATTATGCTTTGCATTAAAGGTAAATGTTGTAAAGGTAATTTTTTGCAGCATCTAGTGGTGAGGTTGTGAATTGCACCCAACAGAAGTTACGGTGGCCGACAGGAAGTGATGTCATCGTCTGAGACCGCAGAGAGTAGCCAGTTAAACAAAGAGGTTTCTTTACAAAGATAAATTAAGAAATTAGGTTTTCTTAATCAGTAAAACGATGTTATTGCGAATATTATTGTTACTTGTTCATCATTGTGTCAGTGTTTTATTCGCTGACTTTAGCAGCTTCTTTACACGAAGAGCAAAATAGTGATGAAACATGTTTGTCCGTTCAGGGCCACCGTAGAAACGTGTATGTAAGGAGACCCGCGGTGTGTGTAGACAGAAACGGCTCATTCTAAGGTAATATAAACATAACGCTTCATTATGTAACGTCTTTATACACCACTGCAAACATAGTTATGAATATGATATTGCATTTCTGTCAACAGATCCTCCTAAATATTACACAATGCACCTTTAAAGCATTGATGTAAATGAAGCAACTCTGAGATGAAGAAATGTAAATTGTAACACTAAGATGTTGTAGTGTGTAACACTGACTTTTCTCCATGCAGCAGACATGGCAGAGCTCGGTCTCGTCGGTGCCGTCCACACTAGCACAGGTGCACACCTCCAGACCATACTTCTCACAGATGGAGCCCGAGCAGCCCTACACACACACACACAGAGAGAGAGAGAGAGAGAGAGAGAGAGAGAGAGAGAGAGAGGCTCAGACGTGACTGGCGTGAACACATGTGCGTGTGTGTGTGTGTCTCACTCACCCCATTGAGGCACACCTGTGTGTCCCCGTGGCAGGCAGTGAAGTTGGCCTTGGGCTCTGATGTGTGTGTGTGTGTGTGTGTGTGTGAGTGAGTGTGTGAGTAAGAGTGTGTGAGTGAGAGTGTGTGTGTGTGTGTGTGTCTCACTCACCCCGTTGAGGCACACCTGTGTGTCCTCGTGGCAGGCAGTGAAGTTGGCCTTGGGCTCTGATGTGTGTGTGAGTGTGTGTGTGTATTTGTCAAGTCAAGTCAAGTCAAATATATTTATATAGCGCTTTCCAGAATACAGATTGTATCAAAGCTGCTTCACAGTATCAATCAAAACAACTTAACAATGTTTGTTTATTACTGGAAAAAAGACATCCAAGTTTGGTAGAGCTGATCAATAGTATGATTGGTTAATTAATTTGAGTATCCCCAACTGAGCAAGCCAAAGGCAACAGTGGCAAGGAACCGAAAAACTCCATCCAGTGACCTAATGGTGTCCTAACAGCCCATCAGATGACCCAATGGAGAAAAAAAACCTTGGGAGAACCCAGGCTCAGTCGGGGGCCAGTTCTCCTCTGGCGTTTATGAACTAGAGGCCGAATTTACAGTAACTGTAAGATAAAAAATGTATATGAATGCCTGGCTAAATAGATGCGTCTTCAGTCTAGTTTTAAACTGGGAGAGCGAGTCTGAGCTACGAACAATATCAGGAAGGCTATTCCAGAGCTTCGGAGCTAAATGTGAAAATGCTCTGCCTCCTTTGGTGGATCTGGATATCCTAGGAATGACCAGAAGCCTCGAATCTAGTGATCTTAAAGAGCGCGATGGATTGTAAGGCGATAGAAGATCCGTTAAATAGACTGGAGCTAAACCATTTAGAGCTTTATAAGTCAAAAGCAATGTGTGTGTGTTTTTGTGTGTGTGTGTCACATTTGTGTGTGTGTGTGTGTGAGTGAGTGAGTGAGTGAGTGAGTGAGTGAGTGAGTGAGTGAGTGAGTGAGTGAGTGAGTGAGTGAGTGAGTGAGTGAGTGAGTGAGTGAGTGTGTGAGTGAGTGAGTGAGTGAGTGAGTGAGTGAGTGTGTGTCTGTCTCACTCACCCCGTTGAGGCACACCTGTGTGTCCCCGTGGCAGGCAGTGAAGTTGGCCTTGGGCTCTGATGTGTGTGTGAGTGTGTGTGTGTGTGTGTGAGTGTGTGTGTGTGTGTCTCACTCATCCCGTTGAGGCACACCTGTGTGTCCCCGTGGCAGGCAGTGAAGTTGACCTTGGGCTCTGATGTGTGTGTGAGTGTGTGAGTGTGTGTGTGTGTGTCTCACTCACCCCGTTGAGGCACACCTGTGTGTCCCCGTGGCAGGCAGTGAAGTTGGCCTTGGGCTCTGATGTGTGTGTGAGTGTGTGTGTGTGTGAGTGAGAGTGTGTGTGTGTGAGTGTGTGTGTGTGTGTCTCACTCACCCCGTTGAGGCACACCTGTGTGTCCCCGTGGCAGGCAGTGAAGTTGACCTTGGGCTCTGATGTGTGTGTGAGTGTGTGAGTGTGTGTGTGTGTGTCTCACTCACCCCGTTGAGGCACACCTGTGTGTCCCCGTGGCAGGCAGTGAAGTTGGCCTTGGGCTCTGATGTGGGACACTGGGCCGAGGCTCCGCTGCACATGCCCTGGTGAGCGCACTCGGACTCCTCTCGACACTTCTCGTTCCGGCTCTTGTAACCGCACTCGCCCGTGCAGCACGGGCCCTGACTCGGGCTGACAGCAGAACACACACACTCATGACCCCTGACCCCTGACTCAGGCTGACAGCAGATATATCGCACAACATTCATGGCTGAGAGAACAGGGAACCAACACCTGAAACTAAAGAAACACTGTTCTTTTCTGCTTTGATTCAAGGGCATGCGAGTGGGAAACAATAACCTTTATCAATCCAGTCAGATCATGATGCAGAAGTTAATGTAGGGTGGGAAAAGAAAAATGGGTAACACTTTACAATAAAGTCCTATTGCTTAACATTAGTAATTACACCTAACCCTATTCCCAGATAACAACCGCTGAAAACAGAAACACAGGCTCATCCGGGTCACTGAAGTCAGCAGGGCTAGGAACGGTTTTTCTTTGTGGAAGTTTTGGGTTTGGTGAGCTAATAAAGTATTAAAACTCAGTCGAATCAATATTTTGTGTACAGTTATTTAATTATGCCATCCAGTATCGTGGACTCGCTCTCTCTCGTTTCATAAAAAAGCAGATGCTGCCATTTTGTGACTTCTGTTTTGTACACTGTTGTATTATGAGATGAAAACAGGTACGATTTCTAAAACAGTTCAATCTGAAATCAATATCTCTTATCTCCATAATTATTTCTGTGGTGAAATGCTGTGTAACTCCACCAGTTTAGATCTAGCTGCCTGTCTCAAGTCAGGATGAAGGAGGAGAGTTGGGCGTGGGGCTAGCAACCCCACACCTTAAACACAAGCTTGCTACAGAAACGTCAACAACAGATAAAACAGAGATCTTTGTCCTGGACAAGGAAGGTTCTTCAATTCGAAGACGCTTGGCGCAAGGTGGGGAAAGCCGTAAGGAAACAGCGAGCTGACTCCCGGGTGACTGAGGGCAGGGGAGCTGCTACTGGACTCCGGGCATGAACACAACCATGCACCCCACACAGGGAGCGGGCGATGCGCCCGACACAGGGAGCGGGTGATGCACCCCACACAGGGAGCGGGCGATGGAGCAGGCGATGCGCCCCACACAGGGAGCGGGCGATGCACCCCACACAGGGAGCGGGCGATGGAGCAGGCGATGCACCCCACACAGGGAGCGGGCGATGGAGCAGGCGATGCGCCCCACACAGGGAGCGGGCGATGGAGCAGGCGATGCGCCCCACACAGGGAGCGGGCGATGCACCCCACACAGGGAGCGGGCGATGCACCCCACACAGGGAGCGGGCGATGGAGCAGGCGATGCGCCCCACACAGGGAGCGGGCGATGCGCCCCACACAGGGAGCGGGCGATGCACCCCACACAGGGAGCGGGCGATGGAGCAGGCGATGCACCCCACACAGGGAGCGGGCGATGGAGCAGGCGATGCGCCCCACACAGGGAGCGGGCGATGCACCCCACACAGGGAGCGGGCGATGCACCCCACACAGGGAGCGGGCGATGCACCCCACACAGGGAGCGGGCGATTGCGATGCGCCCCACACAGGGAGCGGGCGATGCGCCCCACACAGGGAGCGGGCGATTGCGATGCGCCCCACACAGGGAGCGGGCGATGCGCCCCACACAGGGAGCGGGCGATGCGCCCTGCGCCCCACACAGGGAGCGGGCGATGCGCCCCACACAGGGAGCGGGCGATGCGCCCCACACAGGGAGCGGGCGATGCGCCCCACACAGGGAGCGGGCGATGCGCCCCACACAGGGAGCGGGCGATGCGCCCCACACAGGGAGCGGGCGATGCGCCCCACACAGGGAGCGGGCGATGCGCCCCACACAGGGAGCGGGCGATGCGCCCCACACAGGGAGCGGGCGATGCGCCCCACACAGGGAGCGGGCGATGCGCCCCACACAGGGAGCGGGCGATGCGCCCCACACAGGGAGCGGGGGATGCGCCCCACACAGGGAGCGGGCGATGCGCCCCACACAGGGAGCGGGCGATGCGCCCCACACAGGGAGCGGGCGATGCGCCCCACACAGGGAGCAGGCACAGAGGTCACTGGCTGATTATCAGACGAATGGCTCAAGAATAATTACAGCATCATTCAGGAGCAAGAAAAAGAAAATCAATGTAAACTTCATCCAATGCTACGCTCCAACCAATGGCAGTGAAGAGCAGGATAAAGACCAGTTTTACAGTCGACTGCAGAAGATCCTGGGAACATTCCCAGACCGAGACATCACTATCATTTTGGGTGATTTCAATGCCAAGATTGGATCCCATAACCCTATCTACTTTTAAGTCTACTCTTAAGACTCATTTATTTTCTTTGGCGTTTAATATACCTTGACTTGCTGTTTTATGATTTTACTTGCATGCGTTACACCTATTTTACAGCTTGTGTTTTATTGTTAGAAAATCTTTTTTTTTACAGCACTTAGGTCAACTTCGTTTTATTTAAAGAAATTGAAAAACTGGACAGCCAGGGCTGATAAAAGAGTGAAATATAACATCAACCTTCTGAAGGACCCCAAATTAGGTAATTAGACAATACTCGGTAGATGGCAGCCAGTAAAAGAGGATCTCAGATCAGTATGCCAGGAAGTACTCGGAGTCGGAAAACACCTGCGTAAAGAGTGGATTACAGTGGAGACCTTGGCCAAGATGGAGGATAGGAAGAAGAAAACGGCAGTCAATAGCAGTAGGACTAGAGCAGCAAAAGCCCAGGCTCAAATAGACTATGCAAAAGCAAACAAAGAAGTGAAGAGGAGTATCAAGAAGGACAAGGTAGACTATGTGAGTGGACTGGCAGCTGAAGCAGAGCAGGCAGCATACAACGGCAATATGAAACAAATGTATGACATCGAGCAGCAGATGAAGAGATGGGCCGAGCACTTCGACCAACTCCTGAATAGACCAGCTCCACCAAACATCGACCCAGCCTTCTTAGACTTACCCATCAACTGCAACGAATAAATCAAGAAAGCCAGATCTTGGAAGTGCAGAAGTGCAGATCTTGGTGGTAGTAGCAAATATTCAAACGAGAGCTTTGACCTAAGCCTAACCCGGTTGAAGACTGCGAAGGAGGCTGGGCCTGATGACATCCCAGCAGAGGCCCTGAAAGCAGACTTGGATGCATCAGTGGAGATGCAGTATCCTCTCTTTGGGATGATCTGGGAAGAAGAGGAGATTCCGACAACTGGAAAGAGGGATACCTGGTAAAGATCCCTAAAAAAGGTGACCTCAGCAATTTTGCCAACTACAGAGGCATCACACCTCTGTCTGTACCAGGGAAGGTTTTCCATCGGATCCTCCTGGAGAGAATGAAAGACACTGCTGACACACAGCTTCGAGATCAACAAGCAGGCTTCGGCAGAATAGATCATGCACGGACCAGATCGCAACACCGCATCAAATTCGAACAGTCCCTCGAGTGGAATTCCTCCGTTTATCAACTTCGTCGACTATGAGAAGACATTTGACAGCTTGGATTGAGAGACCCTTTGGAAGCTCCTTTGACACCACAGCATCCCAGTTAAGTTGGTCAACCTGATGAGAAAATCTTATGATGGAATGTCTTGCAGAGTCATCCATGCAGGGCAGCTCACTAACATCTTCCAGCTGAAAACTGGTGTGAGACAAGGATGCCTGCTGTCGGCCATTGACTGGGTTATGAAGGAAGCCATAAGAGAGCGAAAAAACTTAATCCAGTGGAGCTCGAGGACCCTGCTCGAGGACTTAGACTTTTCTGATGACCTTGCACTTCTCTCCCACAACAAACAGCAGATGCAAGAGAAAACAGGTGTAGTGTCAACTATCTCATCTCAGATTGGCCTCAACATAAACAGAGATAAGACCAAGATCCTAAAGATAAAATCCTCAAGCAAGGACCAAGTCATGCTGAATGGAAGTCCCCTGGAAGAAGTCCTTCACCTACCTGGGCAGTGTCATTGACCAACAGGGCGGCACAGATGCAGACGTCAAGGCAAGAGCGGCCTACGTACAGCTCAGGAGCATCTGGAGCTCAAGAGACCTGTCCTTGACAACAAAGATCTGCCTATTTAACTCCAACATGAAGGCAGTGCTGCTGAATGGAGCAGAAACCTGGAAGACGACCAAGATTACCATCTGGAAGGTTCAAACCTTCATCAACAGCTGTCTTAGAAGAATACTTCAGATCCGATGGCCTGACACCATCAGCAATATCAACCTTTAGGAAAGGACTGACCAACTCCCTGCAGAGGAAGAAATCAGGAAGAGAAGATGGGGCTGGATAGGGCACACTCTTCGTAAACCATCAACCAATATCAACAGGCAGGCGTTGAAGTGGATCCCGCAAGGGAAGCGGAGAAGGGGCCGTCCGAGAAACACCTGGCGACGTACCTCAGACATCACCAAGATGGGCTTCACCTGGAGCCAGCTGGAAAGAATGGCCAAGGACAGAATAATCTGAAGATCTGTGGTTGGCGGCCCATACCCTGGCAAGGGTGACGGGCATAATTAAGTAAGAAATGCTGTGTAATAAGTGTTATGACTGTATACCGTATCTCTTAAATGTCTGTCTAGTTTGATCTCGCTGCTGAAACTGCTCTCTCCGCAGAAGCTTTGCGTTTAAAGACCTAATCAAATATTTCAACTTAGATCAATATTTCGTGTCTAATTATTTACTTATGTGCAAGTAGCCCTGTAACAAGCGGGATAATGTACATCCAGCCGGTTGTTATCTCAGAATAAACCCCCTTCAGACTGATGGAAGACCTGATCACCCTGCCAGGTTTATTCTGAGATAACAACCAGCTGGATATACATTATCCCTTACTTAACATCACCTAATGAGGAGAAATATTCTAAAGCACTTACTAATCTCAGTTAAAGTTAATGGTCGGCGAAAGAGAAACTTTGAATCAATTGATTCAGTTGCTTCGCAGTAAGATTCACATGATTCAACTGTGTAAATGCAGCGAAAACCCGTGCATAAAAACACCAATTGCAAATGGTTTATTGAAAGTGTAATCACTTAACAAATCATCTAAAACAATGAAATATGAAGTGTCTGTATAACATGTTATTTTATAAGATTGTAGGGCTTGTTTTAGTTGATAGGAGAGCTTGATTAATCAGACCAATATTTTACAACTCCTACTTTCTATTATACAAATTAGTCATTTAAAATGTCTACAAATTAATAAAACTGATCTGAGATCAGTGGAAAACTATTTTGAAGCCTCGTTTACTGAAATCACATGACATGATGTTTGATACGCGCTCCAAATCACTGATTCAATACAAACGATTCACTATAGTTTTGAAGCTTCAGGAAAGCAGCAGCCACTATTGCTCACTGTTAGTTAATGCATGAACTAATGGAACTTCATTGTAAAGTGTTACTGGAACTGAATATAAGCCTTAAGAATGAAAATTTTTGCAGTGTGACTGTTGTGATATAAATTAAGCACATTTTGTTCTGTACAGTGTAAAGAACAGGAGGGTGTTATTTGTTATTATTTTACACTCATGACATTATGAATGAGAATCACTGAGAGTAACGAGAAACTGTCTGGAGAATCACAGTAAAGGGAATGAGGAGAAAGTGTTTGTACCTGCAGACTTTGCTGGGTTTGAGTTTGCACTTCCTGTTGTCTGGTTGATTAGCATCGTAGCAGCAGTCGTCTTTACACTGATCACTGTATCCACAGTCACACTCCTCACCCGGCTCCACCAGCCCGTTCCCACAGATCGGCTGCCCAGACTCTGCCACACACACAAACACGCGCGCACACACACACACGCGCACACACACACACACACGCGCACACACACGCGCGCATACACGCACGCACGCATACATACACACACACACACACACACGCATGCATACACACACACACACACACACACATCAGCTGCGCTCAGACCTGAAGGACTCGTTCCATCAGTGGCTGTGATTGGCTCACCCACGAAGCAGCTGCCCCTCTTCTTCTCCAGCACCTGGCTGATGTTCTTGATGCTGCACACTGAGAACTTGTTGTTGTTCAGCTTGTCTCCGGATGTGGCGCGGGCGTACATGATGTAGTTCCCGCGCTCCTTCTTATCCTGGCTCTTGGACTCGCCCGGAGTGCACTCCGACCCGGAGTCATGCTGAGGGAAGAAGATCATCACCACCATCACTAGGGCTGCAACATTATGACAAAAATCATAATTGTCGATTATTCCCTTGAATTTATAACCGCAATTATTATTTACGATTATCACAATTTACATTAAATTATGTTTTGAATAGCTTTATACCAGAGGTTCTCAACTCGTTTGGCCATGCGACCTACATTTCCCCATGCTCATCAAGACCGACGCACTTTAAGGATTTATAAATTATTGATTTTTTTTATTGGTTATGGGAACAACAATGAATACACAATATTTACAAGATCTGCTAATGAAACATGGAAACTGCTCCTGATGAATAATGAAGATTATACCTGCATGCTAATCCTTCTCAGCGCACACATGACGTACCAGTAACGTGATTTATTGATATTTTACAGTTATTTTCTGACTTACTAATTTACAACATTACGACGTTTCATGCTCGTAGATTCTTTTGCGCTTTATATACAGTGGAGCGATAAACAGCGCGCGCCGCCGCATTAGCATGTGCAGTTGAAGATTTTTCGCTACTAGCGCAGTCTAACGGCTGACAGGAAAGTCAGTTTTTCTGCAGTTAGAGACTCTTTATTTCAGCGCACACTTACACCGTGTCCTAACTACACACGCCGAACGACAGAAGGCGTCTTTTCCATGTTAATCAGAGTTTTTGTCCTAACCAGCCGCAACATTTATGTTTTAGAAAAGGTTTCTATTTTTCTGCGACGTCGCACTGGAACAACAAACACAAAGTGTGGCAATGATAATCTCAGGTACTGTTTATGTGCTTTATTTAATGATAAAAGCGTGTAATGTGACTGAATATCATTTAGTGCTCCAGCTTTGTAGCTGTAAAAGCAACAATGGATAATTCACTTCAGATCTTGAAATTAAACAAATGGAAACAAGAACGTTCAAACTGTGAACAAACAAGTGTATTCTTTGACAAAGATTGTTTTAGTGACTCAGCCTATGTATTTTGAATAATGTGTATTTTTGTTAATAATAATAAAACATTTTGTTGTAATTGCGGCTTTGAACGATTACGTAATCGTGGCATCCGTAAGCGCGATTAATTTTGCAGCCCTAATAATCACCATCATCACCATCATCATCATAATAACTAAAACTGAGATTTTACAGTTGTCCACAACAGTGCTGTTCTAGTCACGCTGTCAGATCATGAAGCACATGTATCCAGTCAAGCGTGTCGTCACGTGTGTGTGTCGGTCACGTGTGTGTGTGTTGGTCACGTGTGTGTGTGTCGGTCACATGTGTGTGTGTCGGTCACGTGTGTGTGTGTCGGTCACGTGTGTTTGTGCGTCGGTCACGTGTGTGTGTTTCGGTCACGTGTGTGTGCCGGTCAGGCGTGTGTGTCGGTCACGTGTGTGTGTGTCGGTCACGTGTGTGTGTGTCGGTCAGGCGTGTGTGTGTCGGTCAGGCGTGTGTGTCGGTCACGTGTGTGTGTGTCAGTCAGGCGTGTGTGTCGGTCGTGTGTGTGCCAGTCAGGCGTGTGTCGGTCACGTGTGTGTGTCGGTCACGTGTGTGTGTCGGTCACGTGTGTGTGTCAGTCAGGCATATGTCAGTCAGGCGTGTGTGTCGGTCACGTGTGTGTCGGTCACGTGTGTGTGTCAGTCAGGCGTGTGTGTCGGTCACGTGTGTGTGTCGGTCACGTGTGTGTGTCGGTCAGGCGTGTGTCAGTCAGGCGTGTGTCGGTCACGTGTGTGTGTCAGTCAGGTGTGTGTCAGTCAGGCGTGTGTCAGTCAGGCGTGTGTCGGTCACGTGTGTGTGTGTCAGTCAGGCGTGTGTCGGTCATGTGTGTGTGTCAGTCAGGTGTGTGTCGGTCACGTGTGTGTGTCGGTCACGTGTGTGTGTCAGTCAGGCGTGTGTCGGTCACGTGTGTGTGTCGGTCACGTGTGTGTGTCAGTCAGGCGTGTGTGTCGGTCACGTGTGTGTGTCGGTCACGTGTGTGTCAGTCAGGTGTGTGTGTCGGTCACATGTGTGTGTCAGTCACGTGTGTGTCAGTCAGGCGTGTGTCAGTCAGGCGTGTGTCAGTCAGGCATGTGTGTCGGTCACGTGTGTGCGTCGGTCACGTGTGTGTGTCAATCAGGTGTGTGTCAGTCAGGCATGTGTGTCGGTCACGTGTGTGTGTCGGTCACGTATGTGTGTCAATCAGGTGTGTGTCAGTCAGGCGTGTGTGTCGGTCACGTGTGTGTGTCAGTCAGGCGTGTGTGTCGGTCACGTGTGTGTGTCAGTCAGGCGTGTGTGTCGGTCACGTGTGTGTGTCAGTCAGGCGTGTGTGTCGGTCACGTGTGTGTGTCGGTCACGTGTGTGTGTCAGTCAGGCGTGTGTGTCAGTCACGTGTGTGTCAGTCAGGCGTGTGTCAGTCAGGCGTGTGTCAGTCAGGCGTGTGTCAGTCAGGCGTGTGTCAGTCAGGCGTGTGTGTCGGTCACGTGTGTGTGTCAGTCAGGCGTGTGTGTCGGTCACGTGTGTGTCGGTCAGGTGTGTGTGTCAGTCAGGCGTGTGTCAGTCAAGCGTGTGTCAGTCAGGTGTGTGTGTCGGTCACGTGTGTGTGTCGGTCAGGCGTGTGTCGGTCACGTGTGTGTGTCGGTCAGGCGTGTGTGTCGGTCAGGCGTGTGTGTCGGTCACGTGTGTGTGTGTCGGTCAGGCGTGTGTGTCGGTCACGTGTGTGTGTGTCGGTCAGGCGTGTGTGTCGTCAGGTGTGTGTGTGTCGTCACGTGTGTGTGTGTGTGTGTCGGTCAGGCGTGTGTCAGTCAGGTGTGTGTGTCGGTCAGGCGTGTGTGTCGGTCACGTGTGTGTGTGTCAGTCAGGCGTGTGTGTCGGTCACGTGCGTGTCGGTCACGTGTGTGTCGGTCAGGCGTGTGTGTCGGTCACGTGTGTGTCGGTCAGGCGTGTGTGTCGGTCACGTGTGTGTGTCGGTCACGTGTGTTTGTCAGTCACGCGTGTGTGTCGTCATGTGTGTGCGTCCACTCACCGGCGAGCCGAAGTTGTGTCCCACCTCGTGTGCGAATGTGATGTGTGAGACTTTGGGAGGCACGTGAGAGGCGTAGTTCTGCACCGTGATGATCCCGGTGTTCAGAGACTTCTTCTTCCCGTCGGAATACAGCTTACTCTTCTCACAGATGCCTCCAGAACTCCCTGAGGACACACACACACACATCAGCACAACCACACACACACACACAAAGTTCTCCTGCAGAAGCGCTGGTTTACCGGCGGGAGCCCCAACCCAGGCCAGACCCAGAACGCCGTCGTCGAAGTCCCGGTCCGTGAACACGTAGGCCAGGCAGTAGTCGTCGTGGTTCTGCTCCGAGTTCAGCTCCAGGAACTTCTCCACGCCGATGTTAGCGAAGCGGAACGGGTTCGACCGGTCCCGCTCGTCACTGGTGGTGTTTATCTGAGACCAGCAGCGCAACAAACCAGTCAGAACCAGATTCTACTACAGGTTCCCTCCTCATCCTTCCCTCGGGTCATTTTCACTCGGAAAATATTTTTGAATTATATTTTATTTAAAAATTGAGTGTTCATCAGAAGGGTCCAGGACCTTTGTCGCACTTGAACCATGAATACACAAAAAAAATTAAATGGATTTGAGGCGTTAAAATGTAACAAATCCTTCCCTCGGGTCAATCTGACCCCTTAGGAATGCTTCAGTTCACATATTACTGTTCCACAAGAGGTCGGAAAGACTCCCAATGTCAGATATTTTGAGCTGAATTAAAAAGGTTATGCATGAAATTGTGAGTTATTTTGAATTTAAGTTGAAAGAATGTGAGGAATGTGCTTAAATTACTAATTACCATTTATTTATTATATATTGAACAAATCTAGTAATTTAAAGGAAAATAAAATAGGTTTTCTGGACAAAAAAAAAAAGTATAATTTGAGGGCTTCGGGTAATTTCGAACCGCGAGGAAAGGATGAAGGTTATTAATAATAACACGGTCGAGTGTGTCGAGCGCGTTGGTCGAGTGTGTCGAGCGTGTTGGTCGAGTGTGTCGAGCGTGTCGAGTGTGTCGGTCGAGCGTGTCGGTCGAGTGTGTCGGTCGAGCGTGTTTGGCGAGTGTGTCGGTCGAGTGTGTCGAGCGTGTTTGGCGAGTGTGTCGGTCGTCGTGTGTGGGTCGAGTGTGTCGGTCGAGTGTGTCGAGCGTGTCGGTCGAGTGTGTCGAGTGTGTCAGTCGAGCGTGTGGGTCGAGTGCGTTGGTCGAGTGTGTCGGTCGAGTGTGTCGAGCGTGTTTGGCGAGTGTGTCGGTCGAGTGTGTCGAGCGTGTCGGTCGAGTGTGTCGGTCGAGTGTGTCGAGCGTGTTGGTCGAGTGTGTCGGTCGAGTGTGTCGAGTGTGTCAGTCGAGTGTGTCGGTCGAGTGTGTCAGTCGAGCGTGTCGGTCGAGCGTGTCGGTCGAGTGTGTCGGTCGAGTGTGTCGAGTGTGTCAGTCGAGCGTGTCGGTCGAGTGTGTTGGTCGAGTGTGTCGAGCGTGTTTGGCGAGTGTGTCGGTCGAGTGTGTCGGTCGAGCGTGTCGGTCGAGTGTGTCGGTCGAGTGTGTCGAGCGTGTCGGTCGAGTGTGTCGGTCGAGTGTGTCGAGTGTGTCAGTCGAGCGTGTCGGTCGAGTGTGTCGGTCGAGTGTGTCGAGTGTGTCAGTCGAGCGTGTCGGTCGAGTGTGTCGAGCGAGTGTGTCGAGCGTGTCGGTCGAGTGTGTCGGTCGAGTGTGTCGAGTGTGTCAGTCGAGCGTGTCGGTCGAGTGTGTCGAGCGTGTTTGGCGAGTGTGTCGGTCGAGTGTGTCGAGTGTGTCGAGCGTGTCGGTCGAGTGTGTTGGTCGAGTGTGTCGGTCGAGTGTGTCGAGCGTGTTTGGCGAGTGTGTCGGTCGAGTGTGTCGAGCGTGTTTGGCGAGTGTGTTGGTCGAGTGTGTCTGTCGAGTGTGTCGAGCGTGTTTGGCGAGTGTGTCGGTCGAGTGTGTCGGTCGAGCGTGTCGGTCGAGTGTGTCGGTCGAGTGTGTCGAGCGTGTCGGTCGAGTGTGTCGGTCGAGTGTGTCGAGTGTGTCAGTCGAGCGTGTCGGTCGAGTGTGTCGGTCGAGTGTGTCGAGTGTGTCAGTCGAGCGTGTCGGTCGAGTGTGTTGGTCGAGTGTGTCGAGCGTGTTTGGCGAGTGTGTCGGTCGAGTGTGTCGAGTGTGTCAGTCGAGCGTGTCGGTCGAGTGTGTTGGTCGAGTGTGTCGGTCGAGTGTGTCGAGCGTGTTTGGCGAGTGTGTCGGTCGAGTGTGTCGAGCGTGTCGGTCGAGTGTGTAGAGCGTGTTGGTCGAGCGTGTCGGTCGAGTGTGTCGGTCGCGTGTGTCGAGCGTGTCGGTCGAGTGTGTCGAGCGTGTCGGTCGAGTGTGTAGAGCGTGTTGGTCGAGCGCGTTGGTCGAGCGTGTCGAGCGTGTTGGTCGAGTGTGTCAGTCGAGCGTGTCGGTCGAGTGTGTCGGTCGAGTGTGTCGGTCGAGCGTGTTTGGCGAGTGTGTCGGTCGAGTGTGTCTGTCGAGTGTGCCGAGCGTGTTTGGCGAGTGTGTCGGTCGAGTGTGTCGGTCGAGTGTGTCGGTCGAGCGTGTCGGTCGAGCGTGTCGGTCGAGTGTGTCGAGCGTGTCGGTCGAGCGCGTCGGTCGAGCGTGTCGGTCGAGTGTGTCGAGCGTGTCGGTCGAGTGTGTCGAGCGTGTCGGTCGAGTGTGTGTGTCGAGCGTGTCGGTCGAGTGTGTCGGTCGAGCGTGTCGGTCGAGCGTGTCGGTCGAGCGTGTCGATCGAGTGTGTCGGTCGAGTGTGTCGGTCGAGTGTGTCGAGTGTGTCGGTCGAGTGTGTCGAGCGTGTCGGTCGAGTGTGTCGGTCGAGTGTGTCGAGCGTGTTGGTCGAGTGTGTTGGTCGAGTGTGTCGGTCGAGTGTGTCGAGTGTGTCGGTCGAGTGTGTAGAGCGTGTTGGTCGAGCGTGTTGGTCGAGTGTGTCGAGCGCGTTGGTCGAGTGTGTCGAGCGCGTTGGTCGAGTGTGTCGAGCGCGTTGGTCGAGTGTGTCGAGCGTGTTGGTCGAGTGTGTCGAGCGTGTTGGTCGAGTGTGTCGGTCGAGTGTGTCAGTCGAGTGTGTCGGTCGAGCGTGTTTGGCGAGTGTGTCGGTCGAGTGTGTCTGTCGAGTGTGTCGAGCGTGTTTGGCGAGTGTGTCGGTCGAGTGTGTCGAGCGTGTTTGGCGAGCGTGTTGGTCGAGTGTGTCGGTCGAGTGTGTCGAGCGTGTCGGTCGAGTGTGTCGAGCGTGTCGGTCGAGTGTGTCGGTCGAGTGTGTCGGTCGAGTGTGTCGAGTGTGTCGGTCGAGTGTGTCGAGCGTGTTGGTCGAGTGTGTTGGTCGAGTGTGTCGGTCGAGTGTGTCGGTCGAGTGTGTCGAGCGTGTTGGTCGAGTGTGTCGGTCGAGTGTGACGAGCGTGTCGGTCGAGTGTGTCGAGCGTGTCGGTCGAGTGTGTCGAGCGTGTCGGTCGAGTGTGTCGGTCGAGTGTGTCGAGCGTGTCGGTCGAGTGTGTCGAGTGTGTCGGTCGAGTGTGTCGAGCGTGTTGGTCGAGTGTGTTGGTCGAGTGTGTCGGTCGAGTGTGTCGAGTGTGTCGGTCGAGTGTGTCGGTCGAGTGTGTCGAGCGTGTCGGTCGAGTGTGTCGAGCGTGTCGGTCGAGTGTGTCGGTCGAGTGTGTCGGTCGAGTGTGTCGAGTGTGTCGGTCGAGTGTGTCGAGCGTGTTGGTCGAGTGTGTTGGTCGAGTGTGTCGGTCGAGTGTGTCGAGTGTGTCGGTCGAGTGTGTAGAGCGTGTTGGTCGAGCGTGTTGGTCGAGTGTGTCGAGCGCGTTGGTCGAGTGTGTCGAGCGCGTTGGTCGAGTGTGTCGAGCGCGTTGGTCGAGTGTGTCGAGCGTGTTGGTCGAGTGTGTCGAGCGTGTTGGTCGAGTGTGTCGGTCGAGTGTGTCAGTCGAGTGTGTCGGTCGAGCGTGTTTGGCGAGTGTGTCGGTCGAGTGTGTCTGTCGAGTGTGTCGAGCGTGTTTGGCGAGTGTGTCGGTCGAGTGTGTCGAGCGTGTTTGGCGAGCGTGTTGGTCGAGTGTGTCGGTCGAGTGTGTCGAGCGTGTCGGTCGAGTGTGTCGAGTGTGTGACTGACCCGGATCCTCTTGACCATGAAGCTGATGTTGCGGATGCCCATGAAGTCTGTGCCCTGGTAGATGGCGTCGATAGCCTTAACATGACTGGAGATCTGAGGAGACACACAGAACATCATCATCATCACCCTCCTCATCATCACCCTCATCATCATCATCACCCTCATCTCATCATCACCCTCATCTCATCATCACCCTCCTCATCATCATCACCCTCATCATCATCATCACCCTCCTCATCATCATCATCATCATCACCCTCCTCATCATCATCATCACCCTCATCATCATCATCACCCTCATCTCATCATCATCATCCTCATCATCATCATCATCATCATCACCCTCATCATCATCACCCTCATCTCATCATCATCATCACCCTCATCATCATCATCATCACCCTCATCATCACCCTCCTCATCATCACCCTCATCATCATCATCATCATCACCCTCATCTCATCATCATCATCACCCTCATCATCATCATCATCATCACCCTCCTCATCATCACCCTCATCATCATCATCACCCTCATCGTCATCATCACCCTCATCATCATCATCACCCTCATAATCATCACCCTCATCATTATCATCACCCTCATCATCATCATCATCATCATCATCGTCATCATCATCATCATCGTCATCATCTTCATCATTATCATCACCCTCATCATCATCATATCATCACCCTCATCATCATCATCATCACCCTCATCATTATCATCACCCTCATCACCCTCATTATCATCACCCTCCTCATCATCATCACCCTCATCATCCTCATCATCATCACCCTCTTCATCATCATCATCATCACCCTCTTCATCTGTGGTTAGACCCGCTGTACCTGAGCGATGACGGCCTCTCTGGTCTTGTAGTATTTGAAGAACAGGTGATCGGTCTGGATGAAGAGCTGGCAGGTGTTCTTCTCCACCTGAGTCATCCTCCTCTTCCTCAGCAGCTGATCCTGTGCAGACGCCTTCTCCTGCAGAGTCCAGTCATTTATACAGCGCTCTAACAATATAGACAGCTTTAGAGTGATAATAAGAGATTACAGAAACTAGAATAAAGTTATTGTCCAGATAAAGTTAGTTTTGATTGACTCACTTCCGTTGTAAAGATCATTAGTTATTAACTTAGCGGCCGCTAACACACACCGCTCTAACAGAAAACAGTTAATTCACACAACAACAGTGTTTGGAGGTCGAGAACGCAAACTTTGAAACAGGTTCTGGTGGAAGTTTTGTAAAATTTTGAAAAGCGCTATCTCCGTGTAAACTTCTAAACTGTGAATCTGTGAGGAAGAGAGCGCTTCAGTGTTTGTGTGAATCTGTGAGGAAGAGAGCGCTTCAGTGTTTGTGAATCTGTGAGGAAGAGAGCGCTTCAGTGTTTGTGAATCTGTGAGGAAGAGAGCGCTTCAGTGTTTGTGAATCTGTGAGGAAGAGAGCGCTTCAGTGTTTGTGTGAATCTGTGAGGATGAGAGCGCTTCGGTGTTTGTGTGAATCTGTGAGGAAGAGAGTGCTTCAGTGTTTGTGTGAATCTGTGAGGAAGAGAGCGCTTCAGTGTTTGTGAATCTGTGAGGAAGAGAGCGCTTCAGTGTTTGTGAATCTGTGAGGAAGAGAGCGCTTCAGTGTTTGTGAATCTGTGAGGAAGAGAGCGCTTCAGTGTTTGTGAATCTGTGAGGAAGAGAGCGCTTCAGTGTTTGTGTGAATCTGTGAGGATGAGAGCGCTTCGGTGTTTGTGTGAATCTGTGAGGAAGAGAGTGCTTCAGTGTTTGTGTGAATCTGTGAGGAAGAGAGCGCTTCAGTGTTTGTGAATCTGTGAGGAAGAGAGCGCTTCAGTGTTTGTGAATCAGTGAGGAAGAGAGCGCTTCAGTGTTTGTGAATCTGTGAGGAAGAGAGCGCTTTAGTGTTTGTGTGAATCTGTGAGGATGAGAGCGCTTCAGTGTTTGTGTGAATCTGTGAGGATGAGAGCGCTTCAGTGTTTGTGTGAATCTGTGAGGAAGAGAGCGCTTCAGTGTTTGTGAATCTGTGAGGATGAGAGCGCTTCAGTGTTTGTGAATCTGTGAGGATGAGAGCGCTTCAGTGTTTGTGTGAATCTGTGAGGAAGAGAGCGCTTCAGTGTTTGTGTGAATCTGTGAGGAAGAGAGCGCTTCAGTGTTTGTGAATCTGTGAGGAAGAGAGCGCTTCAGTGTTTGTGTGAATCTGTGAGGAAGAGAGCGCTTCAGTGTTTGTGTGAATCTGTGAGGAAGAGAGCGCTTCAGTGTTTGTGAATCTGTGAGGAAGAGAGCGCTTCAGTGTTTGTGAATCTGTGAGGAAGAGAGCGCTTCAGTGTTTGTGTGAATCTGTGAGGAAGAGAACGCTTCAGTGTTTGTGAATCTGTGAGGACGAGAGCGCTTCAGTGTTTGTGTGAATCTGTGAGGAAGAGAGCGCTTCAGTGTTTGTGAATCTGTGAGGAAGAGAGCGCTTCAGTGTTTGTGAATCTGTGAGGAAGAGAGCGCTTCAGTGTTTGTGAATCTGTGAGGAAGAGAGCGCTTCAGTGTTTGTGAATCTGTGAGGAAGAGAGCGCTTCAGTGTTTGTGAATCTGTGAGGAAGAGAGCGCTTCAGTGTTTGTGAATCTGTGAGGATGAGAGCGCTTCAGTGTTTGTGTGAATCTGTGAGGAAGAGAGCGCTTCAGTGTTTGTGTGAATCTGTGAGGATGAGAGCGCTTCAGTGTTTGTGAATCTGTGAGGAAGAGAGCGCTTCAGTGTTTGTGAATCTGTGAGGAAGAGAGCGCTTCAGTGTTTGTGAATCTGTGAGGAAGAGAGCGCTTCAGTGTTTGTGAATCTGTGAGGAAGAGAGCGCTTCAGTGTTTGTGTGAATCTGTGAGGATGAGAGCGCTTCGGTGTTTGTGTGAATCTGTGAGGAAGAGAGTGCTTCAGTGTTTGTGTGAATCTGTGAGGAAGAGAGCGCTTCAGTGTTTGTGAATCTGTGAGGAAGAGAGCGCTTCAGTGTTTGTGAATCTGTGAGGAAGAGAGCGCTTCAGTGTTTGTGAATCTGTGAGGAAGAGAGCGCTTTAGTGTTTGTGTGAATCTGTGAGGATGAGAGCGCTTCAGTGTTTGTGTGAATCTGTGAGGATGAGAGCGCTTCAGTGTTTGTGTGAATCTGTGAGGAAGAGAGCGCTTCAGTGTTTGTGAATCTGTGAGGATGAGAGCGCTTCAGTGTTTGTGAATCTGTGAGGATGAGAGCGCTTCAGTGTTTGTGTGAATCTGTGAGGAAGAGAGCGCTTCAGTGTTTGTGTGAATCTGTGAGGAAGAGAGCGCTTCAGTGTTTGTGAATCTGTGAGGAAGAGAGCGCTTCAGTGTTTGTGAATCTGTGAGGAAGAGAGCGCTTCAGTGTTTGTGAATCTGTGAGGAAGAGAGCGCTTCAGTGTTTGTGAATCTGTGAGGAAGAGAGCGCTTCAGTGTTTGTGAATCTGTGAGGAAGAGAGCGCTTCAGTGTTTGTGAATCTGTGAGGAAGAGAGCGCTTCAGTGTTTGTGAATCTGTGAGGATGAGAGCGCTTCAGTGTTTGTGTGAATCTGTGAGGAAGAGAGCGGTTCAGTGTTTGTGTGAATCTGTGAGGATGAGAGCGCTTCAGTGTTTGTGAATCTGTGAGGAAGAGAGCGCTTCAGTGTTTGTGAATCTGTGAGGAAGAGAGCGCTTCAGTGTTTGTGAATCTGTGAGGAAGAGAGCGCTTCAGTGTTTGTGTGAATCTGTGAGGATGAGAGCGCTTCAGTGTTTGTGAATCTGTGAGGAAGAGAGCGCTTCAGTGTTTGTGTGAATCTGTGAGGAAGAGAGCGCTTCAGTGTTTGTGAATCTGTGAGGAAGAGAGCGCTTCAGTGTTTGTGTGAATCTGTGAGGAAGAGAGCGCTTCAGTGTTTGTGTGAATCTGTGAGGATGAGAGCGCTTCAGTGTTTGTGTGAATCTGTGAGGAAGAGAGCGCTTCAGTGTTTGTGTGAATCTGTGAGGATGAGAGCGCTTCAGTGTTTGTGTGAATCTGTGAGGAAGAGAGCGCTTCAGTGTTTGTGTGAATCTGTGAGGATGAGAGCGCTTCAGTGTTTGTGAATCTGTGAGGAAGAGAGCGCTTCATTGTTTGTGAATCTGTGAGGAAGAGAGCGCTTCAGTGTTTGTGAATCTGTGAGGATGAGAGCGCTTCAGTGTTTGTGAATCTGTGAGGAAGAGAGCGCTTCAGTGTTTGTGAATCTGTGAGGAAGAGAGCGCTTCAGTGTTTGTGAATCTGTGAGGAAGAGAGCGCTTAAGTGTTTGTGAATCTGTGAGGAAGAGAGCGCTTCAGTGTTTGTGTGAATCTGTGAGGAAGAGAGCGCTTCAGTGTTTGTGTGAATCTGTGAGGATGAGAGCGCTTCAGTGTTTGTGTGAATCTGTGAGGAAGAGAGCGCTTCAGTGTTTGTGAATCTGTGAGGATGAGAGCGCTTCAGTGTTTGTGAATCTGTGAGGAAGAGAGCGCTTCAGTGTTTGTGTGAATCTGTGAGGAAGAGAGCGCTTCAGTGTTTGTGTGAATCTGTGAGGAAGAGAGTGTTTGTGTGAATCTGTGAGGAAGAGAGCGCTTCAGTGTTTGTGAATCTGTGAGGAAGAGAGCGCTTCAGTGTTTGTGAATCTGTGAGGATGAGAGCGCTTCAGTGTTTGTGTGAATCTGTGAGGATGAGAGCGCTTCAGTGTTTGTGTGAATCTGTGAGGAAGAGAGCGCTTCAGTGTTTGTGTGAATCTGTGAGGAAGAGAGCGCTTTAGTGTTTGTGTGAATCTGTGAGGATGAGAGCGCTTCAGTGTTTGTGTAAATCTGTGAGGAAGAGAGCGCTTCAGTGTTTGTGAATCTGTGAGGAAGAGAGCGCTTTAGTGTTTGTGTGAATCTGTGAGGATGAGAGCGCTTCAGTGTTTGTGTGAATCTGTGAGGATGAGAGCGCTTCAGTGTTTGTGTGAATCTGTGAGGAAGAGAGCGCTTCAGTGTTTGTGAATCTGTGAGGAAGAGAGCGCTTCAGTATTTGTGAATCTGTGAGGAAGAGAGCGCTTCAGTGTTTGTGTGAATCTGTGAGGAAGAGAGCGCTTCAGTGTTTGTGTGAATCTGTGAGGATGAGAGCGCTTCAGTGTTTGTGTGAATCTGTGAGGAAGAGAGCGCTTCAGTGTTTGTGTGAATCTGTGAGGATGAGAGCGCTTCAGTGTTTGTGTGAATCTGTGAGGAAGAGAGCGCTTCAGTGTTTGTGTGAATCTGTGAGGATGAGAGCGCTTCAGTGTTTGTGAATCTGTGAGGAAGAGAGCGCTTCATTGTTTGTGAATCTGTGAGGAAGAGAGCGCTTCAGTGTTTGTGAATCTGTGAGGATGAGAGCGCTTCAGTGTTTGTGAATCTGTGAGGAAGAGAGCGCTTCAGTGTTTGTGAATCTGTGAGGAAGAGAGCGCTTCAGTGTTTGTGAATCTGTGAGGAAGAGAGCGCTTAAGTGTTTGTGAATCTGTGAGGAAGAGAGCGCTTCAGTGTTTGTGAATCTGTGAGGAAGAGAGCGCTTTAGTGTTTGTGTGAATCTGTGAGGATGAGAGCGCTTCAGTGTTTGTGTGAATCTGTGAGGATGAGAGCGCTTCAGTGTTTGTGTGAATCTGTGAGGAAGAGAGCGCTTCAGTGTTTGTGAATCTGTGAGGATGAGAGCGCTTCAGTGTTTGTGAATCTGTGAGGAAGAGAGCGCTTCAGTGTTTGTGTGAATCTGTGAGGAAGAGAGCGCTTCAGTGTTTGTGTGAATCTGTGAGGAAGAGAGTGTTTGTGTGAATCTGTGAGGAAGAGAGCGCTTCAGTGTTTGTGAATCTGTGAGGAAGAGAGCGCTTCAGTGTTTGTGAATCTGTGAGGAAGAGAGCGCTTCAGTGTTTGTGTGAATCTGTGAGGATGAGAGCGCTTCAGTGTTTGTGTAAATCTGTGAGGAAGAGAGCGCTTCAGTGTTTGTGAATCTGTGAGGAAGAGAGCGCTTTAGTGTTTGTGTGAATCTGTGAGGATGAGAGCGCTTCAGTGTTTGTGTGAATCTGTGAGGATGAGAGCGCTTCAGTGTTTGTGTGAATCTGTGAGGAAGAGAGCGCTTCAGTGTTTGTGAATCTGTGAGGAAGAGAGCGCTTCAGTATTTGTGAATCTGTGAGGAAGAGAGCGCTTCAGTGTTTGTGAATCTGTGAGGAAGAGAGCGCTTCAGTGTTTGTGAATCTGTGAGGATGAGAGCGCTTCAGTGTTTGTGAATCTGTGAGGAAGAGAGCGCTTCAGTGTTTGTGTGAATCTGTGAGGAAGAGAGCGCTTCAGTGTTTGTGAATCTGTGAGGAAGAGAGCGCTTCAGTGTTTGTGAATCTGTGAGGAAGAGAGCGCTTCAGTGTTTGTGTGAATCTGTGAGGAAGAGAACGCTTCAGTGTTTGTGAATCTGTGAGGACGAGAGCGCTTCAGTGTTTGTGTGAATCTGTGAGGAAGAGAGCGCTTCAGTGTTTGTGAATCTGTGAGGAAGAGAGCGCTTCAGTGTTTGTGAATCTGTGAGGAAGAGAGCGCTTCAGTGTTTGTGAATCTGTGAGGAAGAGAGCGCTTCAGTGTTTGTGAATCTGTGAGGAAGAGAGCGCTTCAGTGTTTGTGAATCTGTGAGGAAGAGAGCGCTTCAGTGTTTGTGAATCTGTGAGGATGAGAGCGCTTCAGTGTTTGTGTGAATCTGTGAGGAAGAGAGCGCTTCAGTGTTTGTGTGAATCTGTGAGGATGAGAGCGCTTCAGTGTTTGTGAATCTGTGAGGAAGAGAGCGCTTCAGTGTTTGTGAATCTGTGAGGAAGAGAGCGCTTCAGTGTTTGTGAATCTGTGAGGAAGAGAGCGCTTCAGTGTTTGTGTGAATCTGTGAGGATGAGAGCGCTTCAGTGTTTGTGAATCTGTGAGGAAGAGAGCGCTTCAGTGTTTGTGTGAATCTGTGAGGAAGAGAGCGCTTCAGTGTTTGTGAATCTGTGAGGAAGAGAGCGCTTCAGTGTTTGTGTGAATCTGTGAGGAAGAGAGCGCTTCAGTGTTTGTGTGAATCTGTGAGGATGAGAGCGCTTCAGTGTTTGTGTGAATCTGTGAGGAAGAGAGCGCTTCAGTGTTTGTGTGAATCTGTGAGGATGAGAGCGCTTCAGTGTTTGTGTGAATCTGTGAGGAAGAGAGCGCTTCAGTGTTTGTGTGAATCTGTGAGGATGAGAGCGCTTCAGTGTTTGTGAATCTGTGAGGAAGAGAGCGCTTCATTGTTTGTGAATCTGTGAGGAAGAGAGCGCTTCAGTGTTTGTGAATCTGTGAGGATGAGAGCGCTTCAGTGTTTGTGAATCTGTGAGGAAGAGAGCGCTTCAGTGTTTGTGAATCTGTGAGGAAGAGAGCGCTTCAGTGTTTGTGAATCTGTGAGGAAGAGAGCGCTTAAGTGTTTGTGAATCTGTGAGGAAGAGAGCGCTTCAGTGTTTGTGTGAATCTGTGAGGAAGAGAGCGCTTCAGTGTTTGTGTGAATCTGTGAGGATGAGAGCGCTTCAGTGTTTGTGTGAATCTGTGAGGAAGAGAGCGCTTCAGTGTTTGTGAATCTGTGAGGATGAGAGCGCTTCAGTGTTTGTGAATCTGTGAGGAAGAGAGCGCTTCAGTGTTTGTGTGAATCTGTGAGGAAGAGAGCGCTTCAGTGTTTGTGTGAATCTGTGAGGAAGAGAGTGTTTGTGTGAATCTGTGAGGAAGAGAGCGCTTCAGTGTTTGTGAATCTGTGAGGAAGAGAGCGCTTCAGTGTTTGTGAATCTGTGAGGAAGAGCGCTTTAGTGTTTGTGTGAATCTGTGAGGATGAGAGCGCTTCAGTGTTTGTGTAAATCTGTGAGGAAGAGAGCGCTTCAGTGTTTGTGAATCTGTGAGGAAGAGAGCGCTTTAGTGTTTGTGTGAATCTGTGAGGATGAGAGCGCTTCAGTGTTTGTGTGAATCTGTGAGGATGAGAGCGCTTCAGTGTTTGTGTGAATCTGTGAGGAAGAGAGCGCTTCAGTGTTTGTGAATCTGTGAGGAAGAGAGCGCTTCAGTGTTTGTGTGAATCTGTGAGGATGAGAGCGCTTCAGTGTTTGTGAATCTGTGAGGAAGAGAGCGCTTCAGTGTTTGTGTGAATCTGTGAGGAAGAGAGCGCTTCAGTGTTTGTGAATCTGTGAGGAAGAGAGCGCTTCAGTGTTTGTGTGAATCTGTGAGGAAGAGAGCGCTTCAGTGTTTGTGTGAATCTGTGAGGATGAGAGCGCTTCAGTGTTTGTGTGAATCTGTGAGGAAGAGAGCGCTTCAGTGTTTGTGTGAATCTGTGAGGATGAGAGCGCTTCAGTGTTTGTGTGAATCTGTGAGGAAGAGAGCGCTTCAGTGTTTGTGTGAATCTGTGAGGATGAGAGCGCTTCAGTGTTTGTGAATCTGTGAGGAAGAGAGCGCTTCATTGTTTGTGAATCTGTGAGGAAGAGAGCGCTTCAGTGTTTGTGAATCTGTGAGGATGAGAGCGCTTCAGTGTTTGTGAATCTGTGAGGAAGAGAGCGCTTCAGTGTTTGTGAATCTGTGAGGAAGAGAGCGCTTCAGTGTTTGTGAATCTGTGAGGAAGAGAGCGCTTAAGTGTTTGTGAATCTGTGAGGAAGAGAGCGCTTCAGTCTTTGTGAATCTGTGAGGAAGAGAGCGCTTTAGTGTTTGTGTGAATCTGTGAGGATGAGAGCGCTTTAGTGTTTGTGTGAATCTGTGAGGATGAGAGCGCTTCAGTGTTTGTGTGAATCTGTGAGGATGAGAGCGCTTCAGTGTTTGTGTGAATCTGTGAGGAAGAGAGCGCTTCAGTGTTTGTGAATCTGTGAGGATGAGAGCGCTTCAGTGTTTGTGAATCTGTGAGGAAGAGAGCGCTTCAGTGTTTGTGTGAATCTGTGAGGAAGAGAGCGCTTCAGTGTTTGTGTGAATCTGTGAGGAAGAGAGTGTTTGTGTGAATCTGTGAGGAAGAGAGCGCTTCAGTGTTTGTGAATCTGTGAGGAAGAGAGCGCTTCAGTGTTTGTGAATCTGTGAGGAAGAGGGCTTTAGTGTTTGTGTGAATCTGTGAGGATGAGAGCGCTTCAGTGTTTGTGTAAATCTGTGAGGAAGAGAGCGCTTCAGTGTTTGTGAATCTGTGAGGAAGAGAGCGCTTTAGTGTTTGTGTGAATCTGTGAGGATGAGAGCGCTTCAGTGTTTGTGTGAATCTGTGAGGATGAGAGCGCTTCAGTGTTTGTGTGAATCTGTGAGGAAGAGAGCGCTTCAGTGTTTGTGAATCTGTGAGGAAGAGAGCGCTTCAGTATTTGTGAATCTGTGAGGAAGAGAGCGCTTCAGTGTTTGTGAATCTGTGAGGAAGAGAGCGCTTCAGTGTTTGTGAATCTGTGAGGATGAGAGCGCTTCAGTGTTTGTGAATCTGTGAGGAAGAGAGCGCTTCAGTGTTTGTGTGAATCTGTGAGGAAGAGAGCGCTTCAGTGTTTGTGAATCTGTGAGGATGAGAGCGCTTCAGTGTTTGTGTGAATCTGTGAGGAAGAGAGCGCTTCAGTGTTTGTGAATCTGTGAGGAAGAGAGCGCTTCAGTGTTTGTGTGAATCTGTGAGGAAGAGAGCGCTTCAGTGTTTGTGTGAATCTGTGAGGAAGAGACCGCTTCAGTGTTTGTGTGAATCTGTGAGGAAGAGAGCGCTTCAGTGTTTGTGTGAATCTGTGAGGATGAGAGCGCTTCAGTGTTTGTGTGAATCTGTGAGGAAGAGAGCGCTTCAGTATTTGTGAATCTGTGAGGAAGAGAGCGCTTCAGTGTTTGTGAATCTGTGAGGAAGAGAGCGCTTCAGTGTTTGTGAATCTGTGAGGAAGAGCGCTTTAGTGTTTGTGAATCTGTGAGGATGAGAGCGCTTCAGTGTTTGTGAATCTGTGAGGAAGAGAGCGCTTCAGTGTTTGTGTGAATCTGTGAGGAAGAGAGCGCTTCAGTGTTTGTGAATCTGTGAGGAAGAGAGCGCTTCAGTGTTTGTGAATCTGTGAGGATGAGAGCGCTTCAGTGTTTGTGTGAATCTGTGAGGAAGAGAGCGCTTCAGTGTTTGTGAATCTGTGAGGAAGAGAGCGCTTCAGTGTTTGTGAATCTGTGAGGAAGAGAGCGCTTCAGTGTTTGTGAATCTGTGAGGATGAGAGCGCTTCAGTGTTTGTGAATCTGTGAGGATGAGAGCGCTTCAGTGTTTGTGAATCTGTGAGGATGAGAGCGCTTCAGTGTTTGTGAATCTGTGAGGAAGAGAGCGCTTCAGTGTTTGTGTGAATCTGTGAGGAAGAGAGCGCTTCAGTGTTTGTGAATCTGTGAGGAAGAGAGCGCTTCAGTGTTTGTGAATCTGTGAGGATGAGAGCGCTTCAGTGTTTGTGTGAATCTGTGAGGAAGAGAGCGCTTCAGTGTTTGTGAATCTGTGAGGAAGAGAGCGCTTCAGTGTTTGTGAATCTGTGAGGAAGAGAGCGCTTCAGTGTTTGTGAATCTGTGAGGATGAGAGCGCTTCAGTGTTTGTGAATCTGTGAGGAAGAGAGCGCTTCAGTGTTTGTGAATCTGTGAGGAAGAGAGCGCTTTAGTGTTTGTGTGAATCTGTGAGGATGAGAGCGCTTCAGTGTTTGTGTGAATCTGTGAGGATGAGAGCGCTTCAGTGTTTGTGTGAATCTGTGAGGAAGAGAGCGCTTCAGTGTTTGTGAATCTGTGAGGAAGAGAGCGCTTCAGTGTTTGTGAATCTGTGAGGAAGAGAGCGCTTCAGTGTTTGTGAATCTGTGAGGAAGAGAGCGCTTCAGTATTTGTGAATCTGTGAGGAAGAGAGCGCTTCAGTGTTTGTGAATCTGTGAGGAAGAGAGCGCTTCAGTGTTTGTGAATCTGTGAGGAAGAGAGCGCTTCAGTGTTTGTGTGAATCTGTGAGGATAAGAGCGCTTCGGTGTTTGTGTGAATCTGTGAGGAAGAGAGCGCTTCGGTGTTTGTGTGAATCTGTGAGGAAGAGAGCGCTTCAGTGTTTGTGAATCTGTGAGGAAGAGAGCGCTTCAGTGTTTGTGAATCTGTGAGGAAGAGAGCGCTTCAGTGTTTGTGAATCTGTGAGGAAGAGAGCGCTTCAGTGTTTGTGTGAATCTGTGAGGAAGAGAGCGCTTCAGTGTTTGTGTGAATCTGTGAGGAAGAGAGCGCTTCAGTGTTTGTGAATCTGTGAGGAAGAGAGCGCTTCAGTGTTTGTGAATCTGTGAGGAAGAGAGCGCTTTAGTGTTTGTGTGAATCTGTGAGGAAGAGAGCGCTTCAGTGTTTGTGAATCTGTGAGGAAGAGAGCGCTTCAGTGTTTGTGAATCTGTGAGGAAGAGAGCGCTTCAGTGTTTGTGTGAATCTGTGAGGAAGAGAGCGCTTCAGTGTTTGTGTGAATCTGTGAGGATGAGAGCGCTTCAGTGTTTGTGTGAATCTGTGAGGAAGAGAGCGCTTCAGTGTTTGTGTGAATCTGTGAGGATGAGAGCGCTTCAGTGTTTGTGTGAATCTGTGAGGAAGAGAGCGCTTCAGTGTTTGTGTGAATCTGTGAGGATGAGAGCGCTTCAGTGTTTGTGAATCTGTGAGGAAGAGAGCGCTTCATTGTTTGTGAATCTGTGAGGAAGAGAGCGCTTCAGTGTTTGTGAATCTGTGAGGATGAGAGCGCTTCAGTGTTTGTGAATCTGTGAGGAAGAGAGCGCTTCAGTGTTTGTGAATCTGTGAGGAAGAGAGCGCTTCAGTGTTTGTGAATCTGTGAGGAAGAGAGCGCTTAAGTGTTTGTGAATCTGTGAGGAAGAGAGCGCTTCAGTGTTTGTGAATCTGTGAGGAAGAGAGCGCTTTAGTGTTTGTGTGAATCTGTGAGGATGAGAGCGCTTCAGTGTTTGTGTGAATCTGTGAGGATGAGAGCGCTTCAGTGTTTGTGTGAATCTGTGAGGAAGAGAGCGCTTCAGTGTTTGTGAATCTGTGAGGATGAGAGCGCTTCAGTGTTTGTGAATCTGTGAGGAAGAGAGCGCTTCAGTGTTTGTGTGAATCTGTGAGGAAGAGAGCGCTTCAGTGTTTGTGTGAATCTGTGAGGAAGAGAGTGTTTGTGTGAATCTGTGAGGAAGAGAGCGCTTCAGTGTTTGTGAATCTGTGAGGAAGAGAGCGCTTCAGTGTTTGTGAATCTGTGAGGAAGAGAGCGCTTCAGTGTTTGTGAATCTGTGAGGAAGAGCGCTTTAGTGTTTGTGTGAATCTGTGAGGATGAGAGCGCTTCAGTGTTTGTGTAAATCTGTGAGGAAGAGAGCGCTTCAGTGTTTGTGAATCTGTGAGGAAGAGAGCGCTTTAGTGTTTGTGTGAATCTGTGAGGATGAGAGCGCTTCAGTGTTTGTGTGAATCTGTGAGGATGAGAGCGCTTCAGTGTTTGTGAATCTGTGAGGAAGAGAGCGCTTCAGTGTTTGTGAATCTGTGAGGAAGAGCGCTTTAGTGTTTGTGTGAATCTGTGAGGAAGAGAGTGTTTGTGTGAATCTGTGAGGAAGAGAGCGCTTCAGTGTTTGTGAATCTGTGAGGAAGAGAGCGCTTCAGTGTTTGTGAATCTGTGAGGAAGAGAGCGCTTCAGTGTTTGTGAATCTGTGAGGAAGAGCGCTTTAGTGTTTGTGTGAATCTGTGAGGATGAGAGCGCTTCAGTGTTTGTGTAAATCTGTGAGGAAGAGAGCGCTTCAGTGTTTGTGAATCTGTGAGGAAGAGAGCGCTTTAGTGTTTGTGTGAATCTGTGAGGATGAGAGCGCTTCAGTGTTTGTGTGAATCTGTGAGGATGAGAGCGCTTCAGTGTTTGTGAATCTGTGAGGAAGAGAGCGCTTCAGTGTTTGTGAATCTGTGAGGAAGAGAGCGCTTCAGTGTTTGTGAATCTGTGAGGAAGAGCGCTTTAGTGTTTGTGTGAATCTGTGAGGATGAGAGCGCTTCAGTGTTTGTGTAAATCTGTGAGGAAGAGAGCGCTTCAGTGTTTGTGAATCTGTGAGGAAGAGAGCGCTTTAGTGTTTGTGTGAATCTGTGAGGATGAGAGCGCTTCAGTGTTTGTGTGAATCTGTGAGGATGAGAGCGCTTCAGTGTTTGTGTGAATCTGTGAGGAAGAGAGCGCTTCAGTGTTTGTGAATCTGTGAGGAAGAGAGCGCTTCAGTATTTGTGAATCTGTGAGGAAGAGAGCGCTTCAGTGTTTGTGAATCTGTGAGGAAGAGAGCGCTTCAGTGTTTGTGAATCTGTGAGGAAGAGAGCGCTTCAGTGTTTGTGTGAATCTGTGAGGAAGAGAGCGCTTCAGTGTTTGTGAATCTGTGAGGATGAGAGCGCTTCAGTGTTTGTGTGAATCTGTGAGGAAGAGAGCGCTTCAGTGTTTGTGAATCTGTGAGGAAGAGAGCGCTTCAGTGTTTGTGTGAATCTGTGAGGAAGAGAGCGCTTCAGTGTTTGTGTGAATCTGTGAGGAAGAGAGCGCTTCAGTGTTTGTGAATCTGTGAGGAAGAGAGCGCTTCAGTGTTTGTGTGAATCTGTGAGGAAGAGAGCGCTTCAGTGTTTGTGTGAATCTGTGAGGATGAGAGCGCTTCAGTGTTTGTGAATCTGTGAGGAAGAGAGCGCTTCAGTGTTTGTGAATCTGTGAGGAAGAGAGCGCTTCAGTGTTTGTGTGAATCTGTGAGGAAGAGAGCGCTTCAGTGTTTGTGTGAATCTGTGAGGATGAGAGCGCTTCAGTGTTTGTGTGAATCTGTGAGGAAGAGAGCGCTTCAGTGTTTGTGAATCTGTGAGGAAGAGAGCGCTTCAGTGTTTGTGAATCTGTGAGGAAGAGAGCGCTTCAGTGTTTGTGTGAATCTGTGAGGAAGAGAGCGCTTCAGTGTTTGTGAATCTGTGAGGATGAGAGCGCTTCAGTGTTTGTGTGAATCTGTGAGGAAGAGAGCGCTTCAGTGTTTGTGAATCTGTGAGGAAGAGAGCGCTTCAGTGTTTGTGTGAATCTGTGAGGAAGAGAGCGCTTCAGTGTTTGTGTGAATCTGTGAGGAAGAGAGCGCTTCAGTGTTTGTGAATCTGTGAGGAAGAGAGCGCTTCAGTGTTTGTGTGAATCTGTGAGGAAGAGAGCGCTTCAGTGTTTGTGTGAATCTGTGAGGATGAGAGCGCTTCAGTGTTTGTGTGAATCTGTGAGGAAGAGAGCGCTTCAGTATTTGTGAATCTGTGAGGAAGAGAGCGCTTCAGTGTTTGTGAATCTGTGAGGAAGAGAGCGCTTCAGTGTTTGTGAATCTGTGAGGATGAGAGCGCTTCAGTGTTTGTGAATCTCTGAGGAAGAGAGCGCTTCAGTGTTTGTGTGAATCTGTGAGGAAGAGAGCGCTTCAGTGTTTGTGAATCTGTGAGGAAGAGAGCGCTTCAGTGTTTGTGTGAATCTGTGAGGAAGAGAGCGCTTCAGTGTTTGTGAATCTGTGAGGATGAGAGCGCTTCAGTGTTTGTGTGAATCTGTGAGGAAGAGAGCGCTTCAGTGTTTGTGAATCTGTGAGGAAGAGAGCGCTTCAGTGTTTGTGAATCTGTGAGGAAGAGAGCGCTTCAGTGTTTGTGAATCTGTGAGGATGAGAGCGCTTCAGTGTTTGTGAATCTGTGAGGAAGAGAGCGCTTTAGTGTTTGTGTGAATCTGTGAGGATGAGAGCGCTTCAGTGTTTGTGTGAATCTGTGAGGATGAGAGCGCTTCAGTGTTTGTGAATCTGTGAGGATGAGAGCGCTTCAGTGTTTGTGAATCTGTGAGGAAGAGAGCGCTTCAGTGTTTGTGAATCTGTGAGGATGAGAGCGCTTCAGTGTTTGTGAATCTGTGAGGAAGAGAGCGCTTTAGTGTTTGTGTGAATCTGTGAGGATGAGAGCGCTTCAGTGTTTGTGTGAATCTGTGAGGATGAGAGCGCTTCAGTGTTTGTGTGAATCTGTGAGGAAGAGAGCGCTTCAGTGTTTGTGAATCTGTGAGGAAGAGAGCACTTCAGTGTTTGTGAATCTGTGAGGAAGAGAGCGCTTCAGTGTTTGTGAATCTGTGAGGAAGAGAGCGCTTCAGTATTTGTGAATCTGTGAGGAAGAGAGCGCTTCAGTGTTTGTGAATCTGTGAGGAAGAGAGCGCTTCAGTGTTTGTGTGAATCTGTGAGGATGAGAGCGCTTCGGTGTTTGTGTGAATCTGTGAGGAAGAGAGCGCTTCGGTGTTTGTGTGAATCTGTGAGGAAGAGAGCGCTTCAGTGTTTGTGAATCTGTGAGGAAGAGAGCGCTTCAGTGTTTGTGAATCTGTGAGGAAGAGAGCGCTTCAGTGTTTGTGAATCTGTGAGGAAGAGAGCGCTTCAGTGTTTGTGTGAATCTGTGAGGAAGAGAGCGCTTCAGTGTTTGTGTGAATCTGTGAGGAAGAGAGCGCTTCAGTGTTTGTGAATCTGTGAGGAAGAGAGCGCTTCAGTGTTTGTGAATCTGTGAGGAAGAGAGCGCTTTAGTGTTTGTGTGAATCTGTGAGGAAGAGAGCGCTTCAGTGTTTGTGAATCTGTGAGGAAGAGAGCGCTTCAGTGTTTGTGAATCTGTGAGGATGAGAGCGCTTCAGTGTTTGTGTGAATCTGTGAGGAAGAGAGCGCTTCAGTGTTTGTGTGAATCTGTGAGGAAGAGAGCGCTTCAGTGTTTGTGTGAATCTGTGAGGAAGAGAGCGCTTCAGTGTTTGTGTGAATCTGTGAGGAAGAGAGCGCTTCAGTGTTTGTGTGAATCTGTGAGGAAGAGAGCGCTTCAGTGTTTGTGTGAATCTGTGAGGAAGAGAGCGCTTCAGTGTTTGTGTGAATCTGTGAGGAAGAGAGCGCTTCAGTGTTTGTGTGAATCTGTGAGGAAGAGAGCGCTTCAGTGTTTGTGAATCTGTGAGGATGAGAGCGCTTCAGTGTTTGTGAATCTGTGAGGAAGAGAGCGCTTCAGTGTTTGTGAATCTGTGAGGAAGAGAGCGCTTCAGTGTTTGTGTGAATCTGTGAGGAAGAGAGCGCTTCAGTGTTTGTGTGAATCTGTGAGGAAGAGAGCGCTTCAGTGTTTGTGTGAATCTGTGAGGAAGAGAGCGCTTCAGTGTTTGTGTGAATCTGTGAGGATGAGAGCGCTTCAGTGTTTGTGAATCTGTGAGGAAGAGAGCGCTTCAGTGTTTGTGAACCTGTGAGGAAGAGAGCGCTTCAGTGTTTGTGAATCTGTGAGGAAGAGAGCGCTTCAGTGTTTGTGAATCTGTGAGGAAGAGAGCGCTTCAGTGTTTGTGTGAATCTGTGAGGAAGAGAGCGCTTCAGTGTTTGTGAATCTGTGAGGAAGAGAGCGCTTCAGTGTTTGTGAATCTGTGAGGAAGAGAGCGCTTTAGTGTTTGTGTGAATCTGTGAGGATGAGAGCGCTTCAGTGTTTGTGTGAATCTGTGAGGATGAGAGCGCTTCAGTGTTTGTGTGAATCTGTGAGGAAGAGAGCGCTTCAGTGTTTGTGTGAATCTGTGAGGATGAGAGCGCTTCAGTGTTTGTGAATCTGTGAGGAAGAGAGCGCTTCAGTGTTTGTGTGAATCTGTGAGGAAGAGAGCGCTTCAGTGTTTGTGTGAATCTGTGAGGAAGAGCGCTTTAGTGTTTGTGTGAATCTGTGAGGATGAGAGCGCTTCAGTGTTTGTGTGAATCTGTGAGGAAGAGAGCGCTTCAGTGTTTGTGAATCTGTGAGGAAGAGAGCGCTTTAGTGTTTGTGTGAATCTGTGAGGATGAGAGCGCTTCAGTATTTGTGAATCTGTGAGGAAGAGAGCGCTTCAGTGTTTGTGAATCTGTGAGGATGAGAGCGCTTCAGTGTTTGTGAATCTGTGAGGATGAGAGCGCTTCAGTGTTTGTGTGAATCTGTGAGGAAGAGAGCGCTTCAGTGTTTGTGAATCTGTGAGGAAGAGAGCGCTTTAGTGTTTGTGTGAATCTGTGAGGATGAGAGCGCTTCAGTGTTTGTGAATCTGTGAGGATGAGAGCGCTTTAGTGTTTGTGAATCTGTGAGGAAGAGAGCGCTTCAGTGTTTGTGAATCTGTGAGGATGAGAGCGCTTCAGTGTTTGTGAATCTGTGAGGATGAGAGCGCTTCAGTGTTTGTGAATCTGTGAGGATGAGAGCGCTTCAGTGTTTGTGAATCTGTGAGGATGAGAGCGCTTCAGTGTTTGTGTGAATCTGTGAGGATGAGAGCGCTTCAGTGTTTGTGAATCTGTGAGGATGAGAGCGCTTCAGTGTTTGTGAATCTGTGAGGAAGAGAGCGCTTCAGTGTTTGTGAATCTGTGAGGAAGAGAGCGCTTCAGTGTTTGTGAATCTGTGAGGAAGAGAGCGCTTTAGTGTTTGTGAATCTGTGAGGAAGAGAGCGCTTCAGTGTTTGTGAATCTGTGAGGAAGAGAGCGCTTCAGTGTTTGTGAATCTGTGAGGAAGAGAGCGCTTCAGTGTTTGTGAATCTGTGAGGAAGAGAGCGCTTCAGTGTTTGTGAATCTGTGAGGAAGAGAGCGCTTCAGTGTTTGTGAATCTGTGAGCAAGAGAGCGCTTCAGTGTTTGTGTGAATCTGTGAGGATGAGAGCGCTTCAGTGTTTGTGAATCTGTGAGGAAGAGAGCTCTTCAGTGTTTGTGAATCTGTGAGGAAGAGAGCGCTTCAGTGTTTGTGAATCTGTGAGGAAGAGAGCGCTTCAGTGTTTGTGAATCTGTGAGCAAGAGAGCGCTTCAGTGTTTGTGAATCTGTGAGGAAGAGAGCGTCAGTAAAGAGTTTCTGCCGGTCTGACCTTCAGCGAATCCTCCTGGAATCTCTTCATCCGCTCGAACACGGACGAGTCCGCACAGCCGCCCTCCGGCCCGTACTTATGAGGATAATCTGACAGACACAGATCAGCACATGATCATTCGCTAAACACATCCATGAGCACAGCTGAGAACTAATCAAGGTAAGGGTCATGTGACCGCTGAACGCACGGTCGACCAATCAGAATCAAGCCTCGCAAAGAGACGTGTAATCGACAGGAGTTGTCTATGCCGGTTTCCATGGCTACTTTTCAAGGCGAGAAACAAGTTAAAAACTTTAAAAGAGACATTAAAAAAAATTATAGGTTTTTAAAATTGGATTTAGATAAAAGCTCTGGAATGTATTCAGTGGACTGACGTATCCGTCCGGAACTGAAAACAACAACGATCTTGTGGGTCTCAAAAAATAAACACAAATACACTCCTGAACAAAATCTTAAGACCGGGTGAAACATTACAGATGACGGAGTGTGTGTGTGTGTGTGTGTGAGACTCACTGATGTCGTCCTCATGGTAGATGACGGAGTGTGTGTGTGTGTGTGTGTGTGTGTGTGTCTGTGTGTGTGAGAGAGACTCACCGATGTCATCCTCATGGTAGATGACGGAGTGTGTGTGTGTGTGTGTGAGAGACTCACTGATGTCGTCCTCATGGTAGATGACGGAGTGTGTGTGTGTGTGTGTGAGACTCACTGATGTCATCCTCATGGTAGATGACGGAGTGTGTGTGTGTGTGTGTGTGTGTGTGTGAGAGACTCACTGATGTCGTCCTCATGGTAGATGACGGAGTGTGTGTGTGTGTGTGTGTGTGTGTGAGAGACTCACTGATGTCGTCCTCATGGTAGATGACGGAGTGTGTGTGTGTGTGTGTGTGTGTGAGACTCACTGATGTCGTCCTCATGGTAGATGACGGAGTGGAACGGCACGTTCTTGTCCTGTAAGTATCTCTCGGCCGGCTCCACGTAATACGTGCCTCTGTGAGTCTGGATGAAGCCCTCGAACCTCCCGTCCACAACAGAGCCGTGCGTCAGCGTGCCCTGCTCTCCTGAGGAACACACACATGCCTCAGTCAGTGTGTGTGTGTGTGTGTGTGTGTGAGTGTGTGTGAAGCCCTCGAACCTCCCATCCACAACAGAGCCGTGCGTCAGCGTGCGACAGCACACTCTGTGTGTGTGTGAGCTGACCGTAGATCTCTCCAGTGTAGATGTGTGTGTGTGCTGACCGTAGATCTCTCCAGTGTAGATGTGTGTGTGTGTGTGTGTGAGCTGACCGTAGATCTCTCCAGTGTAGATGTGTGTGTGTGTGTGTGTGTGTGTGTGTGTGTGTGTGTGTGAGCTGACCGTAGATCTCTCCAGTGTAGATGTGTGTATGTGTGTGTGTGTGTGTGCGTGTGCTGACCGTAGATCTCTCCAGTGTAGATGTGTGTGTGTGTGTGTGTGTGTGAGCTGACCGTAGATCTCTCCAGTGTAGATGTGTATGTGTGTGTGTGTGCGTGTGCTGACCGTAGATCTCTCCAGTGTAGATGTGTGTGTGTGTGTGTGTGTGTGAGCTGACCGTAGATCTCTCCAGTGTAGGTGTGTGTGTGTGTGAGAGCTGACCGTAGATCTCTCCAGTGTAGATGTGTGTGTGTGTGTGTGTGAGCTGACCGTAGATCTCTCCAGTGTAGATGTGTGTGTGTGTGTGTGTGAGCTGACCGTAGGTCTCTCCAGTGTAGATGTGTGTGTGTGTGTGTGAGCTGACCGTAGATCTCTCCAGTGTAGATGTGTGTGTGTGAGTGTGTGTGTGTGTGAGCTGACCGTAGATCTCTCCAGTGTAGATGTGTGTGTGTGTGTGTGTGTGAGCTGACCGTAGATCTCTCCAGTGTAGATGTGTGTGTGTGTGTGTGTGAGAGCTGACCGTAGATCTCTCCAGTGTAGATGTGTGTGTGTGTGTGTGTGAGCTGACCGTAGGTCTCTCCAGTGTAGATGTGTGTGTGTGTGTGAGCTGACCGTAGATCTCTCCAGTGTAGATGTGTGTGTGTGAGTGTGTGTGTGTGTGAGCTGACCGTAGATCTCTCCAGTGTAGATGTGTGTGTGTGTGTGTGTATGAGCTGACCGTAGATCTCTCCAGTGTAGATGTGTGTGTGTGTGTGAGCTGACCGTAGATCTCTCCAGTGTAGATGTGTGTGTGTGTGTGTGAGCTGACCGTAGATCTCTCCAGTGTAGATGTGTGTGTGTGTGTGTGAGCTGACCGTAGATCTCTCCAGTGTAGATGTGTGTGTGTGTGTGTGTGTGTGAGAGCTGACCGTAGATCTCTCCAGTGTAGATGTGTGTGTGTGTGTGTGAGCTGACCGTAGATCTCTCCAGTGTAGATGTGTGTGTGTGTGTGTGTGAGCTGACCATAGGTCTCTCCAGTGTAGATGTGTGAGTGTGTGTGAGCTGACCGTAGATCTCTCCAGTGTAGATGTGTGTGTGTGTGTGTGTGAGCTGACCGTAGATCTCTCCAGTGTAGATGTGTGTGTGTGTGTGTGTGTGTGTGAGCTGACCGTAGATCTCTCCAGTGTAGATGTGTGTGTGTGTGTGTGTGTGTGTGTGAGCTGACCGTAGATCTCTCCAGTGTAGATGTGTGTGTGTGTGTGTGTGTGTGTGTGAGCTGACCGTAGATCTCTCCAGTGTAGATGTGTGTGTGTGTGTGTGTGTGTGTGAGCTGACCGTAGATCTCTCCAGTGTAGATGTGTGTGTGTGTGTGTGTGTGTGTGAGCTGACCGTAGATCTCTCCAGTGTAGATGTGTGAGGTGTCGTACTCCAGTTCTCCTCCAGTCATCTCCAGTTTAAAGTCTTCTGAAAACAGCCGTGTGTCTCGCTTCATCCGCAGGTTGAAATGTCTGCCAGGTGGAAAACACACATTTCAAACATGACTGCAATTTTACAAATGTCTTCAGTGGCAGAAACCGCAAGACGAACAGATCGAGACTCACATCACAGGAGAGAGAGACGTTACACAGAAAAACTGCTCTAATGTTGAGGGTGGCTTGTCAAATTTGCCCGTTTTTGTGTGTGTGTCCCTTTAAATGCAAATGTCCCTTTAAAATCACTCATCCAGAATCCCAGAATAACCAGTAGCGAGTGCAGCCTTACGGAGAGACTCAGGAAGAGTTTCTGAATGTTAGTGGAGACATTTATGTAGTTGTTGTGGAGTTACATTGATCATCTCATCACCATGTTGAACTTCTACATAAGTGTCCACAGTTCCTGAGGTGTTTATAAGACAGCGGTGACATGTTCTGGTCAATAGATGCCTCGACCCCTCTGACAACTACAGACCGATCTGTTCATCAGTAGCGTAGTGGTTCCTGTAGAGCAGAGGTCTTCAATCCTGCTCCTGGAGGGCCACTGTCCTGCAGAGTTTAGTCCCAACCTGCTTCAGCACACCTGCCTCTGTATATTCAAGCGATCCTGAAGAGCTTGATGAGCTGATTCAGGTGTGTTTGATTAGGGTTGGAACTAAACTCTGCAGGACAATGGCCCTCAGGGAGCAGGATTGAAGACCTCTGCTGTAGAGGGAGTGGCGTGTACTGTACCTGTGAGTGTGTGTGTGTACGGATCGGTGTGTGTGTCTCACCTGCCGTGTGTGTGTGTGTGTGTACGGATCGGTGTTTCTGTCTCACCTGCCGTGTGAGTGTGTGTGTGTACGGATCATGTGTGTGTATCATCTGCCGTGTGCATGGAACTGCAGCTCCAGCTCGCGCTCCAAGTGTGTGAGTGTGTGTGTGTCTCACCTGTCATGTGAGTGTGTGTGTGTACGGATCGGCATGTGTGTGTACGGATCGTGTGTGTGTCTCACCTGCCGTGTGCGTGGAACTGCAGCTCCAGCTCGCGCTCCGAGTGTGTAAGTGCTCTCCTGGCCCGCTGGTGCCGGTCCTGAAGCTGATCCGGGTCGTACGACAGACCCTCGTAGTGGCGGATGTACTTGTTCAGGGGGTTGCCATAGTAACCTGCTCGACACACAAACAGCGTTAGAGATTGGACCCTGGGTGATCACATCACTCGTGAAAATAAACAAAGACCATATGTGATCCTGGACCACAAAACCACTCACAAGGGGACATTTTCACACTTTTGCTGCATTCACTCACAAAAATATATTTTTTTATATATTCACGGTAGGAAATTTACAAAATATCTTCATGGAGCATGATCTTTACTTAAAGCATTAGTTCACTTTAAAATGAGAATTAGCCCATGATTTACTCGCCCTCAAGTCATCCTAGGTGTATATGACACTCTTCTTTCAGACGAATACAATCAGAGTTATATTAAACAGTATCCTGGCTCTTCCAAGCTTTAACCAACAGTTTGAAGCACAAAAACGTGCATCTATCCATCATAAATGTGCATCTATCCATCATCTGTCCATCATAAAAGTGCATCTGTCCATCATAAAAGTGCATCTATCCATCATAAATGTGCATCTATCCATCATCTGTCCATCATAAAAGTGCATCTGTCCATCATAAAAGTGCATCTATCCATCATAAAGTGCTCCACAGGCTCTGAGGGGTTAATAAAGGCCTTCTGAAGCGAAGCCATGCATTTGTGTAAGTAAAATATTTAAAACTTTATAAAGTAAAATAACTAGCTTATGGCCAAACGAACATACAGATTCCATTTAAGTCTAAGCGCAACTTATGCGAGTAATGATCCGCACTGCTGATATTTACACTACACTATGACGCACTACGCTACTTCTGACGCCATGACGCATTACGCTACTTCTGACGCCATGACGCACTACGCTACTTCTGACGCCTTGACGCACTATGCTACTTCTGATGCCATGACGCACTACGCTACTTCTGACGCCATGACGCACTTCGCTACTTCTGATGCCATGACGCACTACGCTACTTCTGACGACATGACGCACTACGCTACTTCTGACGCCATGACGCACTACGCTACTTCTGACGCACTACGCTACTTCTGACGCCTTGACGCACTACGCTACTTCTGACGCCATGACGCACTACGCTACTTCTGACGCCATGATGCACTACGCTACTTCTGACGCCATGACGCACTACGCTACTTCTGACGCCATGACGCACTACGCTACTTCTGATGCCTTGACGCACTACGCTACTTCTGACGCCTTGAAGCACTACGCTACTTCTGACGACATGACGCACTACGCTACTTCTGACGCCATGATGCACTACGCTACTTCTGACGCCATGATGCACTACGCTACTTCTGACGCCATGATGCACTACGCTACTTCTGACGCCATGACGCACTACGCTACTTCTGATGCCTTGACGCACTACGCTACTTCTGACGCCTTGAAGCACTACGCTACTTCTGACGACATGACGCACTACGCTACTTCTGACGCCATGACGCACTACGCTACTTCTGACGCCATGACGCACTACGCTACTTCTGATGCCATGAGTTTCGTAAGTTGCGCTTTAGGCGCAAGTAGACTGTGTATGTTTGTTTGGCCGGAAGTTAGAATTTTACTTTGTAACGTGATAAAAATGAATATTTTTCTTACACACACTCATCGCTTCGCTTCAGAAGTTCTTTATTAACCCCCCCGGAGCCTGTGGAGCACTTTAATGATGGATAGATGATGGATAGATGCACTTATGATGGATAGATGCACTTATGATAGATAGAAGCCCTTTTATGATGGATAGATGATGGATAGAAGCCCTTTTATGATGGATAGATGCCCGTTTTTGAGCTTCAAACTGTTGGTTGCAACCCAATGCCATTATAAAGCTGGGAAGAGCCAGGATATTGTTTAATATAACTCTGATTTTATCCGTCTGAGAGAAGAAAGTCATAAACACTTAGGGTGACTTGAGGGAGAGTAAATCATGGGCTAATTCTCATTTCAAAGTGAACTAATTCTTTAATATCCTAATGATTTTTGGCATTAAAGAAAAATCGATAATTTTGCCCCATGCAATGTATTGTTGGCTATTGCCACAAATATACCCGTGCGACTCGTGACTGGGTTTGTGGTCCAGGGTCACATATGGAGGAACTGATATTTTATGAAGTTACAGTGCTGTTATATGAAATATGATCACTCGTGTGCTAAACATCTGAAGGTCTTGATAAAGTTGAGCACTAATATATAATATGTATATTGATGAACATGAAACATTCATAATTTGATCTACTAGCATAATTTGATCATTATTCTTATGGTTTTGTTATTTCACCATTATTCTTATTTTTTCTGTCAGATCTTTACCGTCTTATATTAAGCTGGCTGTATTCATACATTACTGTTAATAACACAACAAACACATATTCCTGATTTGAAATTTATGTTTATTGTATATACACACACAGACACACACAAAACGTGACGTAACATGGTATCAAAGTGTGTGTTTTAATTTCTGCAGGCGTGAGATAATGCAAGATGCTGCTATATTCTCCAAAAGCTGTTAAAACCACACGAGTTTCTGAAGTAATTCTGCATGTCTTCTGAGAACATGTTGACCTGCTAGTGCTCAAGCTGTCCAGAGTTCATCCTCGAGAGTTAGGATAGAGAGATCCTCGAGAGTTAGGATAGAGAGATCCTCCGAGAGTTAGGATAGAGAGATCCTCCGAGAGTTAGGATAGATCCTCAGAGAGTTAGGATAGATCCTCAGAGAGTTAGGATAGAGAGATCCTCTGAGAGTTAGGATAGAGAGAGATTCTCCGAGAGTTAGGATAGAGAGATCCTCCGAGAGTTAGGATAGAGAGATCCTCGGAGAGTTAGGATAGAGAGATCCTCCTAGAGTTAGGATAGAGAGATACTCGAGAGTTAGGATAGAGAGATACTCGAGAGTTAGGATAGAGATCCTCCGAGAGTTAGGATAGAGAGATCCTCCGAGAGTTAGGATAGAGAGATCCTCCCAGAGTTAGGATAGAGAGATCCTCCCAGAGTTAGGATAAAGAGATACTCCGAGAGTTAGGATAGAGAGATATTCCGAGAGTTAGGATTAGAGAGATACTCCGAGAGTTAGGATTAGAGAGATACTCTGAGAGTTAGGATAGAGAGATACTCTGAGAGTTAGGATAGAGAGATACTCCGAGAGTTAGGATAGAGAGATCCTCCCAGAGTTAGGATAGAGAGATACTCGAGAGTTAGGATAGAGACATACTCGAGAGTTAGGATAGAGAGATCCTCCCAGATATAGGATAGAGAGATCCTCCTCCCAGAGTTAGGATAGAGAGATCCTCCCAGAGTTAGGATAGAGAGATACTCCGAGAGTTAGGATAGAGAGATACTCCCAGAGTTAGGATAGAGAGATACTCCCAGAGTTAGGATAGAGACATCCTCCCAGAGTTAGGATAGAGACATACTCCCAGAGTTAGGATTAGAGAGATACTCCCAGAGTTAGGATTAGAGAGATACTCCCAGAGTTAGGATAGAGAGATACTCCGAGAGTTAGGATAGAGAGATCCTCCCAGAGTTAGGATAGAGAGATCCTCCCAGAGTTAGGATAGAGAGATCCTCCCAGAGTTAGGATAGAGAGATACTCGAGAGTTAGGATAGAGAGATCCTCCGAGAGTTAAGATAGAGAGATCCTCCGAGAGTTAGGAACACGAGTTAGGATAGAGAGATCCTCCGAGAGTTAGGATAGAGAGATCCTCCGAGAGTTAGGATAGAGACATACTCCGAGAGTTAGGATAGAGAGATCCTCCGAAAGTTAGGATAGAGAGAGCCTCCGAGAGTTAGGATAGAGAGATCCTCCGAGAGTTAGGATAGAGAGATCCTCCGAGAGTTAGGATAGAGAGATCCTCCGAGAGTTAGGATAGAGAGATCCTCCGAGAGTTAGGATAGAGAGATCCTCCGAGAGTTAGGATAGAGAGATCCTCCGAGAGTTATGATAGAGAGATCCTCCGAGAGTTAGGATTAGAGAGATCCTCCGAGAGTTAGGATAGAGAGATACTCCGAGAGTTTGGATAGAGAGATCCTCCGAGATTTAGGATAGAGAGATCCTCCGAAAGTTAGGAACACGAGTTAGGATAGAGAGATCCTCCGAGAGTTAGGATAGAGAGATCCTCCGAGAGTTAGGATAGAGACATACTCCGAGAGTTAGGATAGAGAGATCCTCCGAAAGTTAGGATAGAGAGAGCCTCCGAGAGTTAGGATAGAGAGATCCTCCGAGAGTTAGGATAGAGAGATCCTCCGAGAGTTAGGAACACGAGTTAGGATAGAGAGATCCTCCGAGAGTTAGGATAGAGAGATCCTCCGAGAGTTAGGATAGAGACATACTCCGAGAGTTAGGATAGAGAGATCCTCCGAAAGTTAGGATAGAGAGAGCCTCCGAGAGTTAGGATAGAGAGATCCTCCGAGAGTTAGGATAGAGAGATCCTCCGAGAGTTAGGATAGAGAGATCCTCCGAGAGTTAGGATAGAGAGATCCTCCGAGAGTTAGGATAGAGAGATCCTCCGAGAGTTAGGATAGAGAGATCCTCCGAGAGTTAGGATTAGAGAGATCCTCCGAGAGTTAGGATAGAGAGATACTCCGAGAGTTTGGATAGAGAGATCCTCAAGAGTTAGGATAGAGAGATCCTCCGAGAGTTAGGATAGAGAGATCCTCCGAGAGTTAAGATAGAGAGATCCTCCGAGAGTTAGGAACACGAGTTAGGATAGAGAGATCCTCCGAGAGTTAGGATAGAGAGATCCTCCGAGAGTTAGGATAGAGACAGACTCCGAGAGTTAGGATAGATAGATCCTCCGAGAGTTAGGATAGAGAGATCCTCCGAGAGTTAGGATAGAGAGATCCTCCGAGAGTTAGGATAGAGAGATCCTCCGAGAGTTAGGATAGAGAGATCCTCCGAGAGTTAGGATAGAGAGATCCTCCGAGAGTTATGATAGAGAGATCCTCCGAGAGTTAGGATAGAGAGATACTTCCCCTAGTCCTGTTATCTGTGCACAGCATAGGACATGTTTAGTTTCAGAAGATCGGGGCTTCTTCTTTTCTGCTGATATCTTCTGATGCTCACAATCTTCATCTTTTACATACAATACCTTGTAATTTATTATAAACTATACAATATGATTTTTGTTTAAACTTATTTGACATTACAATTTTAATATGTACTTGAATTTGCATGTCGCTATAATTTTGCATTTTAGTAAAATTTGTTATTTCTTATTCAAGATTTGTTCTCTGACATATTCATTGCTCATCTGCCTGGATCTCACTGTATCCCCATTTATATCTGTCCTGAATGTGATCAACAGGGTCATGTGACTCCCAGCCAATCTCCCTCCCCAGCTCCACCTGCCGAGATCTCATAGATCTCCATATTCCTGACAGCAGCTCGAATTATATTCACTGTATTTGTGTATTTCAGATAAACATTCCATGTTTATCAACACATGCTGTTCAAATCTATTCCGAGAGGCCTATATATATATATATATATATATATATATATATATATATATAGAGAGAGAGAGAGAGAGAGAGAGAGAAATTAACACATAGGCCTAATTTCTAAAATGAAAACCTAGGCTATTTTTCCAAATAATTGTCACTTTTTTTAAGGCCACAGAAATGCTATAATGAGAGATGATTGCTGATTGATGATTCTCATAATGGTCAAATACTGCTGTATTAATCAGATATACCGCAGTATTAATCATATATACCACTGTATTAATCATATATACCACTGTATTAATCAGATATACCGGTGTATTAATCAGATATACCGGTGTATTAATCAGATATACCGGTGTATTAATCAGATATACCGGTGTATTAATCATATATACTGCTGTATCAATCAGATACACCGCTGTATCAATCAGATATACCGCTGTATTAATCAGATATACCGCTGTATCAATCAGATATACCGCTGTATCAATCAGATATACCGCTGTATCAATCATATATACTGCTGTATTAATCATATATACTGCTGTATTAATCAGATATACCACTGTATTAATCAGATATACCGGTGTATCAATCATATATACCGCTGTATCAATCAGATACACCGCTGTATCAATCAGATACACCGCTGTATCAATCAGATACACCGCTGTATCAATCAGATATACCGCTGTATCAATCATATATACTGCTGTATTAATCATATATACTGCTGTATTAATCAGATATACCACTGTATTAATCAGATATACCGGTGTATTAATCATATATACCGCTGTATCAATCAGATACACCGCTGTATCAATCAGATACACCGCTGTATCAATCAGATATACCGCTGTATTAATCATATATACTGCTGTATTAATCATATATACTGCTGTATTAATCAGATATACCACTGTATTAATCATATATACCGCTGTATTAATCATATATACTGCTGTATTAATCATATATACTGCTGTATTAATCAGATATACCACTGTATTAATCAGATATACCGCTGTATCAATCATATATACTGCTGTATTAATCATATATACTGCTGTATTAATCATATATACTGCTGTATTAATCAGATATACCACTGTATTAATCAGATATACCGGTGTATTAATCATATATACCGCTGTATCAATCAGATACACCGCTGTATCAATCAGATACACCGCTGTATCAATCAGATATACCGCTGTATTAATCATATATACTGCTGTATTAATCATATATACTGCTGTATTAAACAGATATACCACTGTATTAATCAGATATACCGGTGTATTAATCATATATACCGCTGTATCAATCAGATACACCGCTGTATCAATCAGATACACCGCTGTATCAATCAGATATACCGCTGTATTAATCATATATACTGCTGTATTAATCAGATATACCACTGTATTAATCAGATATACCGCTGTATTAATCATATATACTGCTGTATTAATCATATATACCACTGTATTAATCAGATATACCGCTGTATTAATCATATATACTGCTGTATTAATCAGATATACCACTGTATTAATCAGATATACCGGTGTATTAATCATATATACCGCTGTATCAATCAGATACACCGCTGTATCAATCAGATATACCGCTATATTAATCATATATACTGCTGTATTAATCATATATACTGCTGTATTAATCATATATACTGCTGTATTAATCATATATACTGCTGTATTAATCAGATATACCACTGTATTAATCAGATATACCGCTGTATTAATCATATATACTGCTGTATTAATCATATATACTGCTGTATTAATCAGATATACCACTGTATTAATCAGATATACCGGTGTATTAATCATATATACCGCTGTATCAATCAGATACACCGCTGTATCAATCAGATATACCGCTATATTAATCATATATACTGCTGTATTAATCATATATACTGCTGTATTAATCAGATATACCACTGTATTAATCAGATATACCGGTGTATTAATCATATATACTGCTGTATTAATCATATATACTGCTGTATTAATCATATATACTGCTGTATTAATCAGATATACCACTGTATTAATCAGATATACCGCTGTATCAATCATATATACTGCTGTATTAATCATATATACTGCTGTATTAATCAGATATACCACTGTATTAATCAGATATACCGGTGTATTAATCATATATACTGCTGTATTAATCATATATACCGCTGTATCAATCAGATATACCGCTGTATTAATCATATATACTGCTGTATTAATCATATATACTGCTGTATTAATCAGATATACCACTGTATTAATCATACTGCTGTATTAATCAGATATACCGGTGTATTAATCAGATATACCGCTGTATTAATCATATATACTGCTGTATTAATCATATATACTGCTGTATTAATCAGATATACCGGTGTATTAATCAGATACACCGCTGTATCAATCAGATATACCGCTGTAATAATCTTATATACCACTGTATTAATCTTATATACCACTGTATTAATCAGATACACCGGTGTATTAATCAGATATACCACTGTATTAATCAGATATACCGGTGTATTAATCATATAAACCGCTTTATTAATCATATATACCGCTGTATTAGGGCCCTTTCACACCTACCTTGTTTGGTCCAGACTTTCAGACTTTTCAGTTTGGTCCGAATCAAAATTACAGGTGTGAAACCTCCCCCGGACCACGTACCGGACCAAACAGATGAAATTTAGTCAGACGTCAAAAGAGGTAGTCTCGGTCCGGATCAAACTGAACAAAGGTTTGGTTCGTTTCTAGTGTGAAAGCATTTCTGTATGGTTTGGACTTTCAGACCTTTTACAGGAAGTTCCGGTGGTTCCCGCATAGCCGAAAAAACAGAAGGTGGCAGGAAAAATGAGCCATGGTAGCACATGGGGAGAGGAGGAGACGAGGTTTTTAATTGAAGTATGGTCTCATGACATAATAAGAAGTCAACTGGAAAAAACGCACAAAAATGCAGACACTTTCCAAATATAGTTGCAACGATATGCGTCTGTTCATTCATGTTGTCAAAGTTACCCGCCGAATTGACAACACGCTGACGTCAGACGCATGTCCATTTACAAACCAATCAATGTCAAGATTCAGCCCACATAGATGATGACGACAGGTATGTCACGTAAAGTTCTTTAGTGCGCTCGCATAATTGCAGTGTGAAACCAAACCAAAACTTTCTGAAAGTATAAAATGTATCAAAATGTGAACTTTGGTTCGGACCTTGGTGCGGACTTTCAGGTGTGAAAACGCCCTTAATCAGATATACCGGTGTATAAATCATATATACCGCTGGATTAATCAGATATACCGGTGTATAAATCATATATACCGCTGGATTAATCATATATACCGCTGTATTAATCATATATACCTGTGTATTAATCAGATATACCACTGAATTAATCAGATATACCACTGCATTAATCAGATATACCGCTGTATTAATCAGATATACAGGTGTATAAATCTATACCGCTGGATTAATCAGATATACTGGTGTATAAATCATATATACCGCTGTATTAATCATATATACCGATGTATTAATCATATATACCGCTGAATTAATCAGATATACCACTGCATTAATCAGATATACCGCTGTATTAATCAGATATACCGGTGTATAAATCATATATACCGCTGGATTAATCAGATATACCGGTGTATAAATCATATATACCGCTGTATTAATCATATATACCGCTGTATTAATCATATATACCGGTGTATTAATCATATATACCGCTGAATTAATCAGATATACCACTGCATTAATCAGATATACCGCTGCATTAATCATATATACCGGTGTATTAATCATATATACCGGTGTATTAATCATATATACTGGTGTATTAATCATATATACCGGTGTATAAATCATATATACCGGTGTATAAATCATATATACCAGTGTATTAATCAGATATACCGGTGTATTAATCAGATATACCGCTGTATTAATCAGATACACCGCTGTATTAATCAGATATACTGGTTTATAAGTCATAAAGAGCTCATCAGTGTAATGAAGGCCCAATTCATACACAAAACAAAGATGAGGAGTATGAAATATATGCATTTTCATTATAACACAACAATCTTCATGTGTCACTATATGCATGATATTGCCTGATTATTGAGATATAATAATCAGGACTGAAGATGATGTGTTTATGGGAGTGTTGATGTAATCATCCATCTTAAGCTGGATGTGTGTCAGCTCAATCTCGACCCACTCAACACATCTGAGCTCAGTACCGAACCCGTTCACAGACCCGTTAGCCACAGAACCCGTCGAAAACACCGAGGAGAACTCGTCCGTTCCGGGGAATATCGCAATAACGGTCGCGGTGATCGGGGGACTCTGGGAATAACGGTCGCGGCTTTAGCATTAGCACAGATGCTCGCGCGGAGCATCACTGAATAAAGCCGAACCGGGTCGAAACACTCTCTCACACACACTCACTCACCTCGAGCGGACCTGAAGGCGCACGAGAGGCACAACAGCACCGAGAACACGACCGTCATCGCGGATAAATGCATGTTTAGCGCATGGACGATGGACGGGCTGGGTTTTATTGTTTACAGCTTCGGTCTCGGGTTTGGGGCTTTGCGTGCTGACGTCAGACGCACAGAGGCACGAGCACGAGCCCCTCCCGCACGCATGAGCGCTGCAACATCACAATCACAGCAGAAACAACAACAGTGCTTTTGTAAATCATAATTATGGGATAGAAGAGTCCGCTGAAATAAATCTGATTGGCTTTATGAAATATTATTTATGAGGTTTATATCAGTCTGCCAGTAAACGGAGTCATGTTTACAATTTTATAAAGGAGTTCAGATATTTTGACCGTCAAGCGTAAATCTTTCAGTTTTTCGATATGTTGTTTTGGCCTGTAATGTAAAGTACTGTCTCATATGACATTATTTCTCCTTACAGGCCTAAAACAATCATGAACATGCGGCTGTAGATGCATATCCAAATATACACAGACAGATCATAAACTGTACAAGAATGGACACAACAGGTTATGCATTAAACATGTTTTATGGACTGTGCCGTTCTTGATTTTGATATACAAGCATGCTTAAATGTTCACCAAACTGAATAGAATTTATTCTTGTACAGTTTTACTGTTATTATTTCTGTGTTCATCATCATGACTATCAGAAAAACCCTAAATGTTCAAACTCATGTGAAATCTGCAGATGAACAAAAACATGAACAAAAGCATCAAAACTACAAACCAATCCTGTGTGTTGATGGACACTGAGGATCAAACACTGACACAGGGAAAACACATTCCTATCGGACCAGACCTGCAGTTTCCCCAACAGCCTCTCAGAAACGCCGGATAAAAGACTGTAAAATGCTACGGTGAAAAACTGTTAATTGGTTAACAGAAAGTTTCCATACAATATACGGGAAATATCTGTGATAGATCTAACCGTAAATTTTACAGTAAAATACTGTTATTGTCATTGTATAATTTACAGTGAAAAAATGTAAATTGACATTCCCATGATTTTCATTACACGAGAGTAGATGTTAAAACTTCATGCTGATTTGTACTCGGCCTTCGCCAAGATAAGCAACACTAAAGCCTGTTTTATGCTTCTGCGTCAAATCGACGGCGTACCCCCGCAGACCCCTCTGCGTCGACGCGAACCCCTCTCCGACCCCTCCGCCGTAGCTCGACGTGCACCTCCAAAAAATTGTAACTACACGTCGAGGCGACGCAGACCGCAAGGGCTGTGATTGGTCAGATGCACCGCGATGCAACGCAACCTGACGCAGAACCATAAAACGGCCACGACGCCGTAGGAGTGACGGCGTAGCTACGCCGTGGAGTTGACGCAGAAGCATAATGAGGCCTTAAGACGTAGCTTTACAGTAAACTATGCTTCTCCATCCATTTACGCTTCTTCCCATCTGGTGGTGTGGCTCCCCTTCTGGCCGGCGTTAACGGCTGCAGTGTACTTGGCGCGTCAGCGCACACGACGGCTGCAACTACAGTCTCCCTAGTGGACCAGCACGACAACCGTCTGGATTGAGCCGAGAAGGGGACATCTCTAGGGTCTTCAAGTGGGCACCTTCCGTCCTCAGTGTCCACAATTCCCTGCGCAACACTTCACACTTGATGTATTTTTGTTGAAATAACTGTTTCTTCATAATCAGTTTTTTTCTTTATCAGTTGTACATTAGGCTTTTATGTAACATTTAATGTTGTTAAATGAATGTTTATTGCATTTTTTAATTTCATGTGTGTTACCATGATGGTGTTAAGTGTGTGTGTGTAAGTAAGAGAGTGTGTGTGTGTGTGTGTATGTGTGTGTGTGTGTGTCAGTCAGTCAGTAGCTTCTATAATAGTAATAACACTCACAGTTTGTGATGAGGTTTGATACATCATGTGACTTTCATCTCCACTGTGATTGGTGGTTGTCAGTGTATTGCAATGGTACAAAACAGATATTAGTACATCAATAGATTATTAAATTAACATTATAGACAAGTTTCCTGGCACTTCCGGTTTACTTCCTGTTTCTGCCAAGAACTTCCGGCGCAGGCTGAGTAGTGGTGTAAACATGGCTTTGGAATGGCAACATTCGACCGAAAATCTCGTTAAAAATGGTGTTTTGACCATTCCGCATCCAAGTAAGGTAACATCATCGGCGGACAACATGTCGATATGGCCCAGCATCACAACATCCAAGATCTTTTCTTATTTTTTTGATTCCATGGCGGTGGATGGGAATGCAATTAATAACCTGAAAAGCCAAAGACAGTAAAAGACGCTAACTCGCTAACCGGAAGTGCTTGGCAGACACAACGGAAGTCGTTGGCAGAGTGAAAGGCTAATGGCGGCCCGCCTATTTCACTCAGGAAACTTGTCTATACCAAATAATGAAATACGTTTTTTTAATAGTAAATTTAAGTTAAAACCTAAAATGTTGCTACCATCTTTTTATGGTAATTTTCTGGCAACCACAGCTGCCAGGTTTTCTACAGTAAATTTTAGTGTTTTAACTTCGTTTCACGTGACTGTTTTGCAGTACAGTAATAATGCATGATATATAAGAATAAAATAATTATTTATCGAGCCAAACAATGTGATATGCCTGATTGAGGCAAACACACGTCTATGTTATATTGAGCATAATAACATCTACAGAATGTGAGATTATTACAATAGCTTTCTTAAATCTGTCCAGGCATGTTCGTTTGTGTATGTTATGGGATGTTCCTGTAATGATTCAGTGATATATGTGAAATATGAATGTGTTATTTTGAAAGCAGTGAGTGTGACAGTCCTGTAACTCATCTATAACTTCATCAGAGAAGAAGAACAGCGAGACTAAAGCTTCAGATCATCAGGATTCACGTCAGGATCACGCTGAAGACCAACAACTGTTAGTCCAGATCTGTCATGTTTTCTCAAGGTTTATATTCATGACTTTCTCTGAGTGAAAATTAAAATCTTCAGTTAGTAAGTGAATCAACAACATCTCAACATAAACAGTGTATTTGTGATATAAAGCGTAAACCACTGATTCAAGTCAGGCGTGGAATGTAATATAGAAAGGACAGAAGTTTATATTGTGAAATGTTGCAGGAAAACAACCTTGTGAGAGTGAGTCTGTGTGTGTGCGAGTGTGTGTGTCTGAGTGTGTATGTGTGCGTGTGTCTGTGTGTGTGCGAGTGTGTGTGTCTGAGTGTGTATGTGTGCGTGTGTCTGTGTGTGTGCGAGTGTGTCTGTGTGCGTGTGTGCGAGTGTGTGTGTCTGAGTGTGTATGTGTGCGTGTGTCTGTGTGTGTGTCTGTGTGTGTGTGAGTGTGTCTGTGTGTGTCTGAGTCTGTGCGAGTGTGTCTGTGTGTGTGTGTCTGAGTGTGTGAGAGTGAGTCTGTGTGTGTGTGTCTGAGTGTGTGCGAGTGTGTCTGAGTGTGTGCGTGTGTGTGTGCGAGTGTGTCTGTGTGTGTCTGGATATTTTGTAAATGTTTAGAGGAAACACAGCTCATCTCAATCTTGAGTTTTGAAGCAAGTCGAACTAATTTCCTCACTCATTTTGTCGCTTGTATTTTAAAGGTGCAGTGTGTAAATGGACTGCATTTATATAGCGCTTTCACAGACCCATGGCCACCAAAGCGCTTTACATATTCACTCACTCATTCACTCATTCACACACCGACGGCGGTGTCAGCCATGCAAGACTCGTCGGGAGCAGCCGGGGTTCGGTGTCTTGCTCATGGTCACCTCGACACTTGGTCAGGTGGAACCGGGGATAGAACCACCAACCTTTCGGTTTGTAGACAACCTACATGAACCACCCAAGCGGGTAATCCATCAGCCGGAAACTGAAGCCTCGCGGGAGCCTCCATTGTAGCAGAACTTCATCTGCTGTTAGCATTACATTGACTCCCATTCATTTTGGCGTCACTTTGACAGCGAATAACTTTACATCTGAGGCGTCCAAAGACTTCATTTGTCCATTATTTACTTTTAAAGAAACACGACAATGTATAAAAGGCTCCATTACTTTGTATCTTACGTTATGGCCCCGTAGAAGCCATTTTTGTAAAAATAGGCTAACGATTGCGTCATAACCACGCGACTTTCTGTCGCACAGTAGAGAAATTACCGTATAGACAGAAGGAGAAGCTCGCAGGCAATCTTTTACTGTCTATGAGGCAATCGGGGGGACATAGAGAGAAGCCCATAGATAGAGAGTCCATAAAAACAACGGGACAAAATATTTCAACAACGTTTTTGAGGAATTAGGTGATTCAGATTTGTCTTGCCACAGCTACTAGAAGATTTACAACTGTCAGACTGTCGTCATGCTCAGTTTGAGCCTGCAGTCGCTCAGCCATCAGGAAGTGAGTGCTTTAATCGGGCTTCAGTTTTCTCCGTTGAAATCAATGGGGTCGCTGTGTCCATTTCTTTTACTGTCTATGGAACCACTGAGCCACTGCCGCCCCAGTGTGATGTGTAGCGGCATCTAGTGGTGAGGATGTGAACTGCACACAGCAGAGAGTAGCCAGTTAAACAGAGGTTTCTTAATAAAGATAAATTAAGAAATTATGTTTACTTAATTATTCAGTAAAATGATATGTTATTGCAAATATTATTGTTACTTGTTCATCATTGTGTCAGTGTTTTATTCGCTGACTTTAGCAGCTTCTTTACACGAAGAGCAAAATAGTGATGAAACATGTTTGTCCGTTCAGGGCCACCGTAGAAACATGTGGATGTAAGGAGACCCGCGGTGTGTGTAGACAGAAACGGCTCATTCTAAGGTAATATAAACATAACGCTTCATTATGTAACGTCTTTATACACCACTGCAAACATAGTTATGAATATGATATTGCATTTCTGTCAACAGATCCTCCTAAATATTACACAATGCACCTTTAAGGATAATTCCTCAACAAACACACACACACACACACACACACACAGATTAAATATCGTGAGGTCCATATTTCAGCACTTAAAGAATGAATAAGAAACACACAGGAGAGGTTTGTTTGGTCTCTGTAAAGTTTAATTGAAGACTGAGTTGAATGAAGCAGGGAATAATCACTGACAGGTTAGTCTAGTTAAAGAGTCTGTGCTTGAACTGAACCAATGAGTATGAAGATCAGTCCATCAATCCCATCATGCATCTGGCCTCTGAATAACTGCAGGCGCTAAAGCTCAAGGCATCCATGCGTTTGGCAAAACTCTCTGGCAGAAGAAGATCAGGAGCAGAAGAACTCGTGTTAAACCAGGAGAAGCTTCATCTTTAAATCTGTGCTTCATCAACACTGATCCTGACACCAGCGTTTCTCCTGATCAATAACACAAAATATACGTCCATCATCAGATGAATGGCCAATCATATCATCCGTTTATAAAGAAGTGAACCGTAATCGTATGATTTCAGGGCTGGAATGAATCAGTTTTTGTTTGAATCAGCGACACTGAATATAAACACACTGAATGTTCATTAAAGTTAGCGGCGTAGCGAATGTTACAAACATTATTCTGGAAATAAAACGCAGTTAAATGACATTCATCACGAATCACCTGCGAACGACAGAATGATACAGTCAAAACAAAAGCGTTTGTGCTCAAGAATCAATTATAAATCACTGAATCTGTTCATCACATAATCATATTCATATACTCGTTTCATCTGAAACACAAACGCATTCGTTTACATCAGCCGTATTTCATTAGATTGAAAACAAACACAAACGTCCATTTCATTCAGTCGTTCCAAAGCACAAATCATAGTTAAAAAATCTAGAGGTATGCTAATATAAAAACAGGTACGAAACTGAATAGACCAATATCTATATAAATTATTGCATATATAATAATCCAGTAAAAGTGAAAGAATTGTTGCTTTGCTTTGACTGTATCCGTCACAGAAATAAGAGAAAGCCACTGATCTGACGACGATAAGACGAACATGAGACGCTCAGACACTGATCGTCACGCTGAACCTCACAGGAAGTCTCGCACAGCACTTCCTGTGGCAGATCCCGCTGGACCAATCAGAGACTGAGATGTTGTAAGGCATATTGAACTGACATTGAACACGTTCTGTCCCGAATCATCAGTCCGGACGGACTCGGGAACATGAGCGCGTTTCATCCGTGAGAGTTCGTGGAATCAGGATGAATCTACATTCACATTCAGAGAATCAAAGTCAACAGAGCCGAGAGGAGCAGCGAGGAGAAGAAGCTGAGAGACGGAGCCGCCAGAGCCGCTGCAGCTGCACCTGCACACACACACACACACACGCGCGCACACAACACATTAGAAAACGATATAGATCTATCGACTTTGTATTATAATAACTTTACATGATAAACTCAATCAACACAGAACTGAACTGAATCAACACAGAACTGAATCGTCAGGTTCCTGAGGGGCGCGAGGAGACTGAATCCGACTCGGCGAAAAACAAATGGTGCTTCATTCGCTTCCTAAATACCAAAATTAGATGCAAATCGTGCATGCCAATGTGCATTGGCACGTTCTGTTAACACTCGAAGATGATGTGGCGCGATCCCAGTTACGTTGTGTGGCGAGGGGGGCGTGGTTTCGTGAAGTCTGTAGCGAGAGAGGAATCAGCGAGCTGTGCGGTGAGTAAGTAGGTCAAGTGCAGATGATGAACACCTGTGTCTGATTGCAGTGATTGGCGTGGAGACCGCTTATAAGCTGCTGAGAATGAGAGAGCGGGGGAGAGAGAAGGGCTCGGGTCTCGCACGCGAGACGCATTGAGAGGTGACACATCGGAAAGAGTTTGCATCAAATGGACTGAGTGTTGCTGTAATGGGAAGAGTATTCGTCTGACTGGACTGAGAGAGCTGGAGACATACAGCGAGAGCTGGTACAGGGGAAGGACTGGTTTATAACGGTTGCTGTAGTCTTGACTACGGTGAAGGCGCACAAGCGCAGCTTTTGTTTTCTTTTGATTTAACTGTAAATAAAGTGCGAGTCCCAGTCCTGCCGACCCTGTCTTCTTCTTCCTACACCCACACACACTGAACCTCTCTACACGTTGTGACATCTCCGTTCCCTCCTTCAGGGAACGAGGGTTACATAAGTAACAGAGACCTTACACTGTAACAAGGACACCTTAAAATAAAGTGAAACCGTTTTTTTATTTCTTTCAGTTAATGTTTACTTTATTTCAAGTAACGAAAGTGTTTTTGGTTGTTTGATTGAATTCAATGTGATTCGCTCTGGATAAAAGCATCTGCCAAATGCATAGAAATATAATGACAAACTGCTCATGAATGCAAGTCCCTTTTGTATAAATGCAGAATGTGAGTTTGAGGAGGCCTGAGGAGCAGCGGTGTGTGTACCTGGGATCCGCATGTGTGCGACGGCCCCGTCCCCGCCCTCGCTGTGAGCGCGCACCTCCACCAGGTAATCCTCCTTCATGCGCGGCAGGTCAATGGACTGCTTCTCTGTGGTGTACAGCGTCCCGCTGAGCTGCCCATCCTTCCGGTACAGGACCTGAGGGAGAACAGGGACAGGTCAAGAGCAGTTTATATCAGAAACACAGTCGTGTTTAAAGAGTCTTCAAGCTTCTCTGACTCCTCCAGTGTTCCTGTAGTCAACACTCATGTTCAGAATAACAGAATCTGTTATTTTCTCTTCTCTGATGACGAGGGCGGGGCTATAACCTGTCACTCACATGAGATCAGCCAATAGCAAACCACAACCCTTCAATCATCCAATCAACTCCCCACAGACACAATCAAGCCCCGCCCACATGTGTTCTTGTTCCAGAAGCGTTTCACTATAGAGGAGATTAGCGTAACTTCAGTTACATGACGACTTGGTCGGTAATATTAGTTCTGAAAGGGCTTTTAAACATGGATATATGACGTTATATATCTCAATGGCTTCTTAAAAAGCCTAAAGTCGAGTCTAGTTTCTGGTGAATGTCTCATTAGAAACTTGAATGAAATGCAGAGTGTTTCAGCAGTCAAGGATTAAAGTTTGATTCCTGCCAGATTTACACTCAGAAAGCTGCAGTTTAAATTTATTATATATTGTAAAATGCACATGGTTGAACAACGTATTTTATTAAAAACTGATGATGTAATTGTAAAAAGGAACACGTTCATTGTTATTTTAGAAAGATGCATGAAAATGAAAGCTTTAGCATAAAGTTCTGCCAGGAAGACTTAATTACTACGTCATTATTACCTTCACATCTATCCAATCATGTCCTTATACACACGTATAAAAGATACGTACTCACACATGTTTGAGTTCGCAGATACCGGCGCGACAACTCTTGCTCGCGTTCAACTGCTAAACCGCCATGTATTTATATTTATATTTATATTATTTTATATTTATATTTATATTTATTCATTTAGCTGACGCTTTTATCCAAAGCGACTTACAATTGCTATATATGTCAGAGGTCGCACGCCTCTGGAGCAACTAGGGGTTAAGTGTCTTGCTCAGGGACACATTGGTGTCTCACAGTGGATTCGAACCCGGGTCTCTCACACCAAAGGCATGTGTCTTATCCACTGCACCATCACCCCCCCTATGTCCGACGATACGCCTATCGTCTGCGACTACTCAGACTCCGATGACAAATTCGTTCCGCCATCTCCTCTTCCAACATGGCGCACGCGCCTTCAATTTCGTGACTCACCATGGGTAATGTTCTGTGTAATGTGGTTAATGAACATGTTATGTTCTGTCAGACCTTTGCATTTAGTTTGCTACTTTCTCCCCCTAGTGGTCATCTGGGAGTAATTCATTGTGTTCATATATAATTCTTACATTGCTTTCATTGGTTGATTTTATCACATGATGCAGTCTGATCAGGAAACATTAGTAGTTATATTCCATGCGCTCAGCTTGCAGCTTCAGTCACCTTATCCTGTTCCCACTCTGTTTGTGCCTTGGGAAAGCATCGCTTGTAAGTTGTATTTAAATTTATAGTTAATTACATTGATATTCAAGTGTCATGTAAGACGTTCTGTGATGTTACTTGAATATTTATTTGTCAACATGTGAAACTGCTATTGTAGCTATAGCCTTTCAGCTAAGAGGTAGCCAATAGTTTGTTAGTTTAGCTGTTGAGCTGCACATACTATATTTACAAGTTATTTACAGCTATAAGCATACCAGCTGAATGTAATATAATACATGTTACAACTTTGTAGCTTAAAAGTATATTATTTTATGTCTGTTAATGTATGATGTGTTTGAATAGCATTCAGTGATTGGTGCTATCTTTCTGTATCATTTCAGTTTTACAAAAATTCCTTCATGAGAATTACGACAACAGTAAAGAGCCTTGAACTTTACTCCAGCCTCTGACTTTCTCTTGAAGCCTGTTAGCTATCTGTCGATTTGTGTACAGTCACACACACTGAGGACAGAATAGGTAACGTGGTCCACGGAGGACATATCCAGTTCTCTGGAAGCAGCCGGCATTCCCACCAGCCAAGGCCTGTCCAGAGAGGATCTACTTCTTCTCGCTCAAAATACTCTGGGTAATCCACCTGAGTCCGTCACTAGTCCAGCAACTCCTTCTGCATCTGGCCAACCAAAACAAGCCGGCAGAAAGAGAACGGCCAAGTCATCGTCACCACATCCTGCAAAAAGAACCACGCTGCATGCACGGGCACCCGCTGTACCGGATATCGTCGAGCCTGATGGAGTTAACACTCAAATTCTTCAAGCGGTCCAAAGCCTCTCCCAAACTGTCAAAAGCCTGGAATCGAGGATGTCAAAATTCGAACACTCCACAGCTAACTCCTATGGCCCGAATCAGGCCGTCAACTTCGCAGCAACCCCTCAATTTCGTCCGCCGGCCAGTGGATTAAGCGATCCCTCAAGCATTGCTTCTACTTCTTCAGCCCTGCCAACTTTTCATCAACTGGCACAGACACCATTTCAGGATGTTCCCGCTCCACCTGAAACTTCTTTTTTCAACCTTTCAACAGCAGCCCAAGCCCAGTCATTTGGTAGGCGTTTCGTTTCTCCAGCTGCTGCCACGGTGTCCCCTCATATCAGAACATTATCCAAGGTAAGGATATTAACCTGGCTTCACTTCTGCTTCCCTAGCCTGCTGCTGACAGGAAAATGGTCGACTGTGGTGATGTGGCAGTCCTTCTTAAAACTTCCGATCCTAGATTACTACGGAATCTTTCTTTCGCAGAATTCGTCATTGCTTTCAGTATTTTCAGAGACATTCTGTGTCAGGTTTTCCTGGATCGGAGGGAAGAGTTGGATCTCTATTTAGCCATGCTGGCTGACTTTAATCAAAGATACGGGGTACATTATTCTACGAATACCACAAATCATTATCCGCCAAATCAGCTTCCTTCATTTCGCTCTACAACTCCAGACTAGACTGGTCTGTTACTGATACCGAACTGCTTGTTCGTCATTTTGGCAGCCAAAAAACGCTGGCTTGTAACATTTTTAGCGCTTACGGACACTCGGCTCCTTTTTGCCCGAAAGCATTCGCTAGCCAAGAGCCGCACGCTGTCCATAGTGCCGAGAACGTAAGGCTTCCACACGATAGCAGGAAACGTCATGTCGCAGATCACAAAGGTGGCATTATCTGTAACAAATTTAATGAATCTGTTTGTTCTTTTCCTCAATGTAAATATGACCACATCTGCAGCTTTTGCAAGGATCCGCACCTGAAATCGGTCTGCCCACGCCGGTACAATCCTGCAATCCGAGGAAAAGAGAGGAAATTCTGAAAAGCCACCCTTCTACTCCCATTAAGTTTTCTAATCTCTCTAGCTACCTCTACACCCACCCCGATCCGACTTTTGTCGATTATCTCATCACCGGTCTGTCTCAAGGGTTTCGGGTGGGCATTCTTTCCCATCTCACTACCTCTTTCATAGCTAAAAATTTGCAATCAGCTATTAATGAACCAGATGTGGTTACTAATCTGCTAGAAAAAGAGGTCAATAAAGGTTATGTCATTGGCCCTTTCGCTTCTCCTCCTTTCTCGCATTTTCGCATCAATTCCATCGGCATTGCAACACGGAAATACTCCGGCAAAAAATGTCTCATTTTCGACATGTCTTCTCCACATTCTGCCACCACAGCGAGCGTGAACGAATGTATACCTTTAGCACCCTTCTGCCTACACTACGCCTCGGTAGACAATGCTATCCATTTAATTAAGATAGCCGGTCAAGGTGCTTGGCTAGCTAAAGCCGACATCATGGACGCTTTTAAAACCATGCCAATCCACCCTTCTGACTGGCCACTTTTTGGCGTTAAATGGAATTCAAAATTCTATTTTGCAGTAAGGCTTACATTCGGGTGCAGGAGTAGCCCCCATATTTTCAATATCCTTTCCGAAGCTCTTTGTTGGATCTTGTTGAACGTTTGCAGACTTCCTTTCGTCCTACACTTGCTCGAGGATTTTCTGCTGATCGATTTTCCATCATCTCAATCTTCAATTCTCGACATACTCAAACTGATTTTTAGCGACGTCGGCGTTCCCTTCTCCGTTGAGAAAACTTCGGGCCCTTCTACTTCATTAGAATTTCTAGGCATTTCCCTCGACTCAGTTCTAATGCAAGCTTCTCTTCCTCCTGAAAAGCTTTTAAGAATCAGGTCCTTTTTGGGATATTTTTCCTCCCTACATTCCGTATCAAAGCGTGACATGCTTTCGCTACTCGGCCACCTGAATTTCGCCATGAGCATCATTCCTCAAGGCAGGGCTTTCATCTCACGGTTGTTAACTCTGGCCCATTCCGTGGAAAAGCTAAGCGATCAGATCCAAATAAGATGATGGCTGTTTGTCCGACTTAAAATTTTGGAAGAGCTTGATAAACGATTGGAACGGTATTTCGTTCTTCTACAACGATGATTTCGAATCATGGTCACATGGCATCCAATTGACGGTAATGATGAAAATGGCGGCGAGCACGGATCGCATCTTGGCAGGTGCTGCAACTTCTCCGTTTCTCCAACTAGCTGGCCGTTTCCTTTGTTTTATTGCATACTTGTCTAAGGCTGTTTTAATTTTTTTAAGCAGAGTTAAATATTTTAATAATGAGAAAGTGGGATCTATGTTCTGTAGTATGTTTTTTACACTACTACTCTTTTCCACCATTGCACTACCAATACGTGTGGTGTCTAGAACTGTTCACGCTGATCAGTTGTGCTTCATAAATTCAAGCAATTACGTGGATCAGGGAAAAAACTGTCTTCATTTTGATCCTCTCCCGGTATTTATCCGTGCGGGAAGTTTTCATCAAAACTTATTTGGCTATCATAAAATTTATTCATCTGTTTTGAGTTATGGACGCACTGTGATATGCAAACAGACCATCAGACAACGGAGATCCGGTGCGTCTACTCGAAAGACTCATGGTTTCTTGCTTATCTTCCTGCTGCTTTGCGGGGATGTTCAATTAAATCCGGGACCAGTTTACCCAGGAATACAACAGAAATCTGGAGTTGAGCCTCACTTGGCAACAACCATGGTGGCGTCTCACAATGAAAGGTGTGCCTGGCCTCCCGAACAATGAAGTGAGTTTAATCAACAACGTACTCAATGCTCCAAGGTATGACACCTCTACACTACTTTCTAGTCATTCTACAAGAGTAAAAGAAACACCAATGTATCATGGAAACGCTTCCTCATGCCGAAATCCTGCAGTAAAAAGGCAGACATTATGTAAGATATTTCAGACTGCTAATCATGCGAAGGTCCTATGGGATCCGAGAGTGAAACCGAGAGGACTCTTTGGCGGTCACTTGAATATAAGAAGCATGGTTGCAAAGAGTGAACAGTTGTCTCATTTATTATCCAATTCAAACTTGGATTTCCTTTGTATCTCTGAAACGTCATTGCAGCAATCATCATCTTCTAGTGTTTTTACTATGCCTGGATATCAATGTTTTAGACGGGATAGATCTTCTGGAAGGGAAGGGGGAGTGTTAATTTATGTTAAAGATAGCATTAAGTGTGAACGTCTCATGTTTAACTCCGCTAATGATTTAGAATTTGTGGGGTTGAAAATGATTCTATCTCCTCAAATGTCATTTATTGTTTTATGTGTATATAGGCCCCCTTCTGCTAATAATACATTCTATGATCAACTTACAGGAATTTTAAAAGAATGTAATCTTAACAAAGAAATAATTCTTATGGGTGATTTTAATTTGAATTGGGAAGATAAATTAAAGAGGAAAAAATTTAAAATTGTTGCAGATAAATTTAATCTAAATCAGTTAATTAAAGGTCCAACTAGAATTGCTAAATCTTCAAAGACACAGTTAGATTTAATATTTGCTAATAAACCTGAAAGGATAATCAAGAGTTATAATTTGATCACTGGGTTATCTGATCACAATTTAACCTTAGTTGCATGGAAACTAACGAAAAACAGATTTAAAAATAATATAGTAACTCCTACTAATGTTTTTCATTGTATACCTAAAGGAAAATTAGCAGCATTTGATGAAGAAATAGCAGAGCTAGAGTGGAATGATATTCTATCCTCCAAGGATATAGATTACGGTTGTAATACATTTTATAATAGAATTAATTCTGTAAGAGAGAAATTTACTGTTGGTGTTCAGAAGAAATTCAAGCATAAGAATATTTTACCGTGTTTCAATGTGAATTTATGGAAGCTAATGAAGAGTAGGGATTCAGCATTGAAGAAAGCTATTAGGACTGGAAGAAACATTGATAGGCTTTGTTACAAGGGTCTGCGTAACAAAGTTATTTGAGAGCTGAGAGTAGCCAAATCTAACTATTATCTTCATCTAATGAATGAGGCTAAAGGGAATAGTAAGCTAATTTGGAAAAACATAAATACTCTTTTACGAAAGGAACCAAATTTTATTGGAGATATTAATCTTAAAGTTGAGGGAAAGTTAATTGAAGATGATTGTGCCATTGCTACTATTTTTAATAATTATTTTATTGACTCCATTAAAGAATTAGGGGATACATTTTCAAAAAGGGAAATAAATATTAGTCCAGTTGAGGATGTATGTAAAAGTTTTAATCTAATCAAGACAAATGAAACGCAAGTTAATAAAGTTATTAGCTCATTGAAAAATTCAAAATGTAAAGATGCTCATTATTTGGATACTATGTTTGTTAAAACTCACAAAGATATTTTAACCCCGGTCAGGCCTTTGATACTGTTAATCATACAGTTCTCCTTTCTAAATTGTCTACTTTCCAATTTTCACCTGAAGCTTTGGCATGGGTATCCTCATACTTACTAAACAGAGAACAATGTGTAAAAATAAAAGGGGTCAAGTCCTGTGATCTGCATTATACAATGGGTGTACCCCAAGGATCAGTACTAGGTCCATTACTATTCAGTTTGTATATTAATGATCTTCCGCAACAGTGTGAAGGGATACAAGTACAAATGTATGCTGATGATACTGTTATTTTTATACATGCGAAAACAGCAGAATTAGCGGCTGAGAAGTTAAAAGCTGCTACAGAAAAGATCACACAGTGGCTGGATCTTTCGCAGTGAAAGCCACTAATCAGTGGAATGCCCTACCAGAGGACATAAAAGGGTGTAAAGCTCATGGTCTCTTTAGATTGAAGTTAAAATCTTCTTTAAAATTGAACCAATTATGTAACCATTGAGATTGTTGTAGTTAAATTGATTGACTGATTTATTTATGGTTTTTTATGGCCTTGACAGTATGTGTGTATGTATGTATTGTATGTGAACATAGGTATTGTCTGTGTAATGTTTTGTTAGCTTTGTCCTGTCTGGGGGACTACGGATGAAAAATAGCCTTTGGCTAAATCCGGTACATTACATGAAATGGACATTTTATGTTAAAAATTGTGCATGGTCCCTTCATAAATAAATAAATGAATGAATGAATGAATTCTACACAAAATATCATAATCCCAATTTTTCCAAGTCTTTTTTCTGAAACTTCTATTCGCTTATTACTTAAAGGGTTGGCTAAATCTTCCAGTAAAACAACAGATAAACGTCTGCCTATTACCCTGCCTTTACTGCTAAGATTAATAAATTCTGTCTGCAAAGGCCTCTTTTCCACGTACCTCAATATTCTACTAGAAGCCGCGTTTTTATCTGCATTCTATGATTTTATGCGTCCAGGGGAATTCACCTCAGAAACTAATAAATTCGATCCTGCCCGCGGTATCTCCTTTTCCGATCAACACTTCGCACCTAAATTCTTCACACTCTTTCTCAAGCTCTCCAAGACTGACGCTCAAGGCTCTGGCGTCACCCTAACACTTGCAAAAATCAATAACAATTTTTGCCCCTTCACATCTATGGTTAAATTTCTTAAAATCCGCCCTAGAACCTAGAACCACGCACCACTATTCATTTTACCGAACGGAGTACCCCTTTCAAAGGCCTGTTTCAGAACCCACTTAACCACCGTCATTAAAAGCTGCAGTCTATCCCCCTCTCTCTATACCGGCCATTCCTTCAGAATCGGGGCAGCTACCTCAGCAGCCGAAAGAGGAATCTCTACACCAGCCATTAAGACCATGGGCAGATGGTCTTCCTCTGCATTCGAATCATACATCAGACCTGATTCAAAAACCATTCTCAAAGCTCAGCAAGCTTTCCAGTAACAAACCAGGTAAATACCTATGCAACTGCTGGTGGTGGTGTCATGCTATTTCATTCTCATTAGGCTGTGTCTGACGATATCGTGGCCTCCTTCTATGTTCAATGTGGTCTACTGTGACCATGTAGCCTAATGTGGCTTGCTCGTGGCCAGTCAAAAAAAAAAAAAACGAGGCCTGTCTATGTATGGCCTAACGCGGCACTGTTCCGTACGGTCTAACGAGGCCCGTCCATGCATGGCCTATGCGGCACTGTTCTGTTTGGTCTAACGAGGCCTGTCTATGTATGGCCTAACGTGGCACGGTTCTGTATGGTCTAACGAGGCCTGTCTATGCATGGCCTATGCGGCACTGTTCTGTTTGGTCTAACGAGGCCTGTTTATGTATGGATCAATGTGGCACCGTTATTTATGGTCTAACGAGGCCGTCTACGTATGGCCGAACGTGGCACGGTTCTGTATGGTCCATGCGGCCTCGCTTTGTGCATCCCTAGGAGTGGAGCTGATAATCACGTAAAAAGTACATTGAATTCTACGTAAATCGCTGGATAAATGCCCGGCTAAAAAAACAAAAACCTTTTCCATGGCTCCACATTGTACCTTACAGGTCAACGTTTTACAAAACTTATGTGGCTTCCTCATCTATTAAGCTTCAGGCTACGAGGCATTCACATCCAACGTCCATCATTTTATTTATGGTAACCCCTCTTTCTATTTTTCAGGAACCACAAGATTCACGACCGGTGGGTATACCTTCCGTTACCAATTTTGGGGGTGGGCTGGCCCCGTCCCGGTGGATCCATAATCCACCTATTTTTGGGGGTCGGCTGCGCCCCTGCCTTTGCTCCAGGCAGGAAATACAGATCCGCTTATGAACTACGGACGGGGCCTACGCCAATAAATGCTGGGCTGTCAATAAATGAATGCTTGCTACATCACTATATCTCCTGAGTCTTTCTGGTAGAACTAATATTATACCCTAAGTCATGTAAGCTAAAACTGATGTGTATGTATTGATTGACATACAGTATTTATTTCTGGTGACATCATTGAGATATTGATATTGAGTTCCTGACCTTATATCCGGCCACGTTGGACTCGTTGGCCAGCGCCTGCACCTTCTCCCAGCCGATGCTGATGGTGGTGCCGCTGTAGTGCTTCTTTGTGGTGAAGATCTTCGGAGGCTGACTGGGAGCTGAGAAACACCACCAGAAACACATCTCAACCTCATACTCGCGCACATTGAGTTGTATTCTGATACTGTATATATATATATATATATATATATATATATATATATATATATATATATATATTATGGCTGGGCAAGTTAACGCGTTATTATCGCGTTAACGCATTTATTAATTAATGCCGACAATTTTTTTATCGCACGTTAACGCAGTTTTTTTTATTATTATTATTTTGAAAGTCCGTTGCTCACTGGCTCTGAATACACATAGGCCTACAGTCAAACCATGATCACAGGAGGGGTGGGATGTTGGTCAGCCAGCAAATAACCCACCCAAACAAGCAGTGGAGAGAGGCAGGTTCTCTCTGGTGAACAGTTAAAGGGTTGCGCTCCGCGAGTGAATGACAGGCGCTCTATGGATATTACCTATAAAACCTATAGATAATAACTATTTAGATCCTGGAAACTCACTAACAGCGAGCCGAGGATCAGTCTCTCTTCTAATGATTTGTGCTGCGCGTCCTTTATAAAAAGTTATAGACAATTCAACTTCGGCAACGCGCGGGCGCGTGCTTGAGGCGAGCATGACCGCAACGGTTTCACAGGAACGCACCCGCTTGTCGCTGCACCTTGTGCTCGACCACTTCACCTCACTCTTGGCTGATTTATACTTCTGCGTCGGACTTACGCCGAAGACAATACGCTATAGACTACGCGTTGGTTTTCATTTATATCTCTGCGTCGTTGTCCGCGTTGACGCGCAATTACACATGCCGAGGGAGCATGTGAAACCCGGGGAGCGGTTGTAGCAATCACAGCGCTTGCGGTACACGTAGAATTGACGTTACATTTTTGGAGAGGTGCACGTCAGGGTACGCCGAAGTGTACGCGCGCTACACAGCAACAGCGTGAGTATAAAGTATAAATTGTTTTTTTTACTCTGTTTAATGTAATCTTAAACCATGACATGACCAAACCTAAGCTACTATAAGTAACGTTGGTCGACTTATATAGTAGTGATCATGACCTCTGACTACTACATAGACTGTTTCTGCTGCTGCCTGATAAAAGATACCTGTTGATACCTGTTCAGAAAAAAAACAAGAAAACTGGACTTGTTTTAACAAACTAGATAAAAGGTAATGCCCTGGCAGTGGCAAATAGCTTTGTTTAAATATTTGATTTGATTACATTAATGTTTAAGTTGAGATTTGAGATTACTGTGTAAAGGGAATACTGCTGGTATAAAAGCACCTTATTTGTTTAAAGTTATTGCACGTTTGTGTATATAGCAGTACATTTAAATCAAAAGTGCACAATACACTACTTTAGAAGTCATTATTCAATTTTGCGCATAACAATGTGATTAATCGCGATTAATCGCAAGAAAACCATGCGATTAATCGCGATTAAAAATTTTAATCGTTGCCCAGCACTAATATATATATATATATATATATATATATATACACTCACCTAAAGGATTATTAGGAACACCTCTTCAATTTCTCATTAATGCAATTATCTAATCAACCAATCACATGGCAGTTGCTTCAATGCATCTAGGGGTGTGGTCCTGGTCAAGACAATCTCCTGAACTCCAAACTGAATGTCAGAATGAGAAAGAAAGGTGATTTTAGCAATTTTGAGCGTGGCATGGTTGTTGGTGCCAGACGGGCCGGTCTGAGTATTTCACAATCTGCTCAGTTACTGGGATTTTCACGCACAACCATTTCTAGGGTTTACAAAGAATGGTGTGAAAAGGGAAAAGCATCCAGTATGCGGCAGTCCTGTGGGCGAAAATGCCTTGTTGATGCTAGAGGTCAGAGGAGAATGGGCCGACTGATTCAAGCTGATAGAAGAGCAACTTTGACTGAAATAACCACTCGTTACAACCGAGGTATGCAGCAAAGCATTTGTGAAGCCACAACACGCACAACCTTGAGGCGGATGGGCTACAACAGCAGAAGACCCCACCGGGTACCACTCATCTCCACTACAAATAGGAAAAAGAGGCTACAATTTGCAAACGCTCACCAAAATTGGACAGTTGAAGACTGGAAAAATGTTGCCTGGTCTGATGAGTCTCGATTTCTGTTGAGACATTCAGATGGTAGAGTCAGAATTTGGCGTAAACAGAATGAGAACATGGATCCATCATGCCTTGTTACCACTGTGCAGGCTGGTGGTGGTGGTGTAATGGTGTGGGGGTTGTTTTCTTGGCACACTTTAGGCCCCTTAGTGCCAATTGGGCATCGTTTAAATGCCACGGCCTACCTGAGCATTGTTTCTGACCATGTCCATCCCTTTATGGCCACCATGTACCCATCCTCTGATGGCTACTTCCAGCAGGATAATGCACCATGTCACAAAGCTCAAATCATTTCAAATTGGTTTCTTGAACATGACAATGAGTTCACTGTACTAAAATGGCCCCCACAGTCACCAGATCTCAACCCAATAGAGCATCTTTGGGATGTGGTGGAACGGGAGCTTCGTGCCCTGGATGTGCATCCCACA